>UZAE01012423.1:0-42370 GCA_900617975.1 Rodentolepis nana | reverse complement strand
GTTTGTCCCAATTCTAAATTGTTATAACTTCCACATAGACAGTGCAAATGTGGCCCATTGAAATACACTACCTCAGGCAATCATAATGTATGGCTAGGGAACAGGTTCCAAGACGTCACGGTATCAAAAATTAATGCTTTTTAAATTGTGATAGTATTAAAGTATCTCGGCCTTATTCTCTCACAATGCTACGTCTAAACGTCTATGTGGAAGTTATAACAATTTAGAATTGGGACAAACAACCAGCTGGCGTTTACCAGAACGTAACACTCAGGTGGCTAATAACATCTTGAATTATGATCGTTGGCGTTTTAGAATGGCTAGATTACTTGTTGACGCGTATTCAGATCAAACACAAATCTAAGTGAATGATCACGGAACCTCTGGAGTGAGTTTGTCTGCTGAAGCCCAATTGAATTATCCGCCCCCCCACCCACCCACCCACCCACCCTTACTAAAATTAGGTGTCCGTTAAAGTTGGCCAAACAACTTCAAGCAGCTGGAAGTAGATTTTGTCAAGTTAGGCATTTCGAATGTACTATCAATTCTGGGCAAGTGACAAGACCTTCCAAAGACGAAGACTTCTTCCCTATTAGTAACATTTGACTATCAAGGAGGGTGATTATTTGCCAGATGATTTATGGTTCGTTGTTGAGTAATGGATGAAAGACTCACGAAGTCCACATTTCATATAAAGTGAGAAGTTAGTTTATGGTAGAGTACAAGCGAACTATCCAAAGTTCACTTTATCAGCCTTTAGTAAGACACTCAGAATACACAATGGAGACTCACTCTCTCTCTTTCTCTCTTTCTATATATATATATATATATATATATGTGTGTGTGTGTGTGTGTGTGTGTGTGTGTGTTTGTGTGAGGCATCAAGTGATAGTTTCCCATGTAATATCACACCTAGTTTGGAGGTGCCACTTAGCCACTGCCCGGGGTATTTGTGTATGCAATTGTGGCCAATATGTTAAAATTAGAACACCATACAATGGCTAGGAGTAAGTCGAAAGCACAATTGAATGCTTCTAGTTATAAACTATGTTGAGCATTTCCTGTTTGAATGATTGAGCATCATCAGCCTCATCATCTGTGCGCTTGGTGGACACTCCATTCGACCCTACATAAGTTTGTCAATGTGCATAACACGGTGGTTGGTTTAACTGTTGAAAACACAACAGTAGAAGCAAGTTTGTGCTAACATTAAGCATAGAGAAAACAAGAGGGAAGAAGAGTGAGAAATGTCTATTTCATTACGTTTATGCAACTGAGAGCCGCCCGTTGAACCAAATCGGATTAGATTTATTTCAAATACGAAATCATAGGCGGGATGACACCATGACACTGTTCTCAAATTGAATACACCATTGCAATTTATCACAAAGTTGCATCTCTGTTTTGCAAGATCGGCGACAACATTCAAGTCATTTATCTCTTGAAATTAACGAAGGCAATAAATGTGACTCCTTTTGTCTACAAGTGGCTGAGAATCAAATATCCTTAAAAGCATTTTCTTTTCAATACCAGTAGTAGGGGTGGTAATAATAAAAATAAAAATAATAATATTACTTCCACTATCATCAGCACCACCAACACCATGAACTGACAGCGCATGAGCTCGGGTCTGTTTAAGCGCCTTTGTCATTCTATGGCGATATTCAGGTAAAAACGAGTCGGTGGAGTGTCATAGACCTAACTCATTTGAAAGTGGGTGATCAAATTTAGAAAACTGGACTATGAAACAATGANCCCCCCCCCCCCCCCCCCCCCCCCCCCCCCCCCCCCCCCCCCCCCCCCCCTCCAACACCCCGCCTCTATGAGAAGGTGAATAACTTCACGCTGCCAGAATTCAACAGATTCAAGATTTTTAACATGCCCACAACATTGCCTACTCCTACCTGACTTCATCTCGATTTCTGCTGAGACGGGACTATTTTAGCTTTTCGCATGGTAAGGTACTATCTGTTTCATTAAGTCCATGCAACTCAGAAATACTAAACACACATTGAAAGGCAAAGAAATGAAGTACACCATCCAAGACAACTAAAGACAACTCAATGGAAATGGTAGTAGAGGTTATTGGAGAAACTGCGAAGTAGACAGATGCAATAATGCCATACCTTGTTTCTTCACTACTAATCAACCGGTGTGCAACTGACTTTGCACGAGTAGAAGTATTGGTGCCACAAACCATCCAGTCATTCACATTTGTTCCATTACATGGGTGAAGTGTGAAGAAGAAGAATAAGATGATTGCGAAATGTGGAAGTTGAATATCTCAAGTTACAAAGTTTCGTGGAAAAATAACCCAAACGTAACTAAATCCATGAAGGAACCAGGGCATCAGGAATCAACTCCACTGATCTCATTTGAAAGCAACTTAGTTGCAAAGTCAGAGGTTAGTGTTTCGAAATGACCAAAGACACTGGCTAAATGCAGCAGATGGGTTTCTCACCAAGTAGCTCCAACATAATGCCACTTCACCTCCCTCTACCTCTCCCCATAACTACGCCTGGTGTTCACACCCACCACTACATCTTCTCTGTCAACCCGAATGGGTTTCAGTGTTTCAGTCAGAGAAACACTTGGACAATTCCAATCTTTTCCACTCATAAAATTGTGTCGGTGTGTGGAGATTTCGAGAGTTTGATAAGAGGGCATTTGGTGCTCATCTACGGACTTTCTCGTTGTAGGTTAGGGGATGGAGAATTCATTCGGAATCAATGCAAGTAAGAAGGCGCCCTTAGACCCACTCATGCCACCTCTCATCCAATAATAAGTATGGGCCTTCAAAGCAGTCACAGTGGTGCTGTGCCCAAACACACAGGAGCCTAATGTGCACTTTTGTGGACATGAAGATTGAATATTGACTTTCCTGTTCTGGGTCAAACAGGAGTGTAAGAGGACATCGGGAGGGAGGCTGTAAGGCGAAACCGTGAAGTGAACAGACAGTGGAGTTATCGCAAACAAGCCTACAAACTACTATCAATTTGCCCAAAATTGGCAAATGTGAAATGCTTACATGCCGACCCAAACCATCTCTTTGTTAGCACCACTCTTTGGGCGACTTTACTCATATGCGGAGAAACGCATTTGAACCGAGGGTATGCAATTTGTGAGAGGCACAGCACACAAAATAGCTGGTGAGAAACCATTGGACGATCACTCCTACCTCTCTCCAATTTATATACATTTAACAGCTAATTTAAATTTCGGCTTATCTCATCGGCTAATTGTAAGCACTGAGAGTGCAAAGAATGAGTTTTTGAAAGGAGAGATGGCATCTGAGTAGGTTATTAACATTAAAATAATGACGTGAAATGCAACATTTGACAATACAGTTATTGCTTTGACATTGGTAAATTTGGCATTGGCGTATAATTGTAGGATTCGCGCCTCGTGCAATACGTTAGAGCGATTGCAACTAGTAAATGAAATATCTCTTGATCAAGGGTTTTACTAATTGGCATGGTAGTAATTAGATGGCTTGTTAGCTAACCTCGTTGACTAGCGGTGGCTCCTTTAATAGACAAGTCACCTCATTGTTTGCAGTTTATTATGATTCACATTGCACCAGACCTTAGCCGGACTCCAGTCCACGTAGAGTGCTAGTTAATAGTTTGCAGATTAACGTCCTCAATTTGAGAGCGATGGAGCTGTGAAATTGGTGGCTCTGGGAAGAGTGTTAGTCAATGCAATCAACAATGCGCAAGTGTGGACATGCCAGTTGGGAAGAAGACGTGTTAGTTAGCTCACTCGAATGTGTTGTCAAAAAGCCAACTGTGTAAAATGAGTGAAACCCGTTGGAAAGGACATTCTAGGGTCACTAGTGGAATGGACGCCAATTTTAAATAATATGCATTAGTATCCCCCCTCCCCTCCCTCCCTCCCTCCCTCCCTTCCTCTCCCACACCCAACTACCTTCACGGTGAGATTAGAAACTTGCAAGCCTTCCTGAGACTGCTGTCCCTCAGTCGAATACAACTAGAATGCATCAAGTGGGTTCATTGGCACGGGCTTGATAGCCACTTCTAGAGAAGAAGCATTGAAGTTCACTTCTAATGTAGCAACTACACTCAATCTTTGTAAGTACTCAAGCCACCGTACTCACACAATCGGAGTGTTGAGGACAGTGTGCTTTGAGAATATGCATTTCATCACCGAAGTAGTGTGTTTTAGCAGAATAATCCAGTCTGATGAGTCCGGTGAAGTGGTTGAATCTGAACAACAAGTGGAGTTTAGCCAGTGTATGACTTCGTTGATAAAATGCGTCAAACTGGAGGGTCAAATTCAGCAACTTCATTGTGATGAGCCTGTCAAAGCTCTCTCTCTCCTTCTTTGTCACTATCAGGTCTAGGCCGTTACATTCTACTCACCGATTTCATTACAACAATGACAAGTAAGGATCTCTCTGGTGAAATACCACCTTGAGATCGCAGAGGCTGAAATGGAATTGAACACGTGGGGGGAGTTCTATGCGCGCTCAGTTGGAAATCGTAATTTGAGTTTGCTTCGCAGAGTATCTTTTCATGACTGAACAATTTTGTGGTCGAAGTCCTCTACATCTGCCTTTAACTTCACTCCTTTCTTTCCATGTACCCTTGACTCAATAGTAATAATAATAATAATAATAATAATAATAATAATGGTAATAGTAATAGTAATACTAGTAGGAATAGCAATAAGAATAATGATAATTAGACGCCAGCCAACAGCAGCACTCGTGTGTAATGGCGCAAATCGCCATCTTACTGGAAATCCGAGGAAACAGACGAAGCTTATGGCTGCCAACTGTAGGCGAATGCTTGCGATGAAGAACGCACAGTGCTCTTGTACTACTGTTTGGGGCAGCTTTTCCTCGGCGAAACCATCAATACGCCCACCTAGTGCCATTTTCCGATTGCTGTTTGGAGTCTAGTAAAAGTCATTGATTGTTGAAACGTCTCATATCACATTGTCTTTCTTAATGTCAAAGTGGAATGCAGTGCGAGGGCAGGATCTACCCGAGATGGCCCCGATAAAGAACACAACGACTTGGAATAGCCTCAAAGGAGGCATTGTAGCTACAATTGGATGGTGGGTAAGTTGAACGAAGAATGGGAAGTGTATGGAGACGAAGTTAGCGACGACGATGCAAATGTGGGCACACCTGACATGTGCGAATTTCCGTGACTGGAGCGCCTGCTCACCACCAAGTGATCCTCATGTAAATACGTGGCATATACGAAGAGACCGGCGATGTCTGGTAGAAAACTAACGATGAACGAGGGCTCTGCTCAGTATTGGCTAGACAGACAGTCAGTCTCACTGTCCGGTCTTCACTGGTAGTTTCTTCGCGAGAACAATTTTCTCTTTCCCTCCCCTTTTCTCTCTATTTCGTTTTTGCGTCTGGTGCTTTACTTTTGTTCTCTTTTCTTAGAAAAATCTTTTCAACAATGAATGAAAGGATACATTTCAGGCGGTCGTTAGTTTTTACTCAAACTATATATATATATTCATATTATCGTTAATTCCTGCATGCGAACACGCAGGTCTTTTTCTTTTCTCCATACTGAATTGGTTTTTCTTATTTCGCTCGCGACAAAGGAAAGCAGAATCATGAAAGCAAGTTTCAAAAACCGCTTGCTAAGGTTTGGATGCTAAAATATAAAGAATCACTTTTTTACCTCATACATATGTGGCAGACTTTCGCAGATCTGTCTTATATCATAATGTTATAATCTAATTTGTGGATGCGAAACATTTGAGGAGCTAGGTCTTAGTTCCATACTGTTTTGTGCGTCAATTCAACCCTCATAACCAACGTTACTCACTCTCATTGAGGGGATGGTACGAGCCTTTTCCCATTTATTAGCATTAGGGTGGAATAAATATAACATTTATTTTGTACCATGAGAGACACCAAATAGTCCTCTTTTCATTTGTTTTTCAGCATCGCACTTTTTTCAAAATATTTTAAAATATGGTCGGTACTAAGCAGCAATTCATGGTTTCTTAAAAATAACTGATTGATGTCAAGTAACATGTGTGCACATTTGGTTATATTTCAAATCCACTGTAACTATTGATTTGAAAAATGTACTGAACAAGTGGTTACACCTCTGTGGAATAAGCATTTATTCACCATAAAACTTTTTACTTAATAAAAAGACCAACATCGTGATTTATAATATATCAATATAAATATATATTTAAATATTTTAAGGCATTGAATAAATTGTGCTGACGAATTATTTGCATTTGCATATAGATTTCTATTTCCGATTGCTAGTCATATTAAAAGATTTCTTAATATATATATACTGTTACAGACTATTTATTGTTTATGCTTTCCAGCTTCCTTTAATCTGTAACCAATAGGTATATAATATACACCCGCGTTACTAGAATTGTACACGTCCTTGAGTCAAGGTTGTCGCTAATCTGTAATTGACGCAATTATGGGTTTTACTTTATCTGCATCTTCGCGTGCAATTAATCTGCTTAAGAGTGATAGCAAAATTAAAAGAAAAGAATCCTTATCTGCAATCGAACAAGATGTTTGCGATAATCTTTCACATGCTGGTGTTAACGACATTAATGAGTATTGTTCTTGGATTATTCCTCGTCTTGTATTGTTACTTTCAGACCCTGTCGAAAGCCATCGCGATAGAGTCCTGTGTATTCTCTCTACATTGTGTAATCAAGTTGAAGAGTCGAGTTGCTTTATTCCTCATGTAACTCAAACACTTGTTAAACGATTTACAACAGAAGGCTCCTACGAAGAATCTGAGGAAATTCGTTTAAATTCTCTCAAACTTCTCCAATCTATATTAGAGAAAATTCAAAATGCTTCTTCCTGTTTTGATGACTATTGCATTATTCTTCAGAAATCACTTGAAGATTCCTTTCATGAAGTTAAAATTACCTGTTGCCATATTCTTTGTATATTATCAAAAAAGTTTCCCTCATTATTCTACCACAGTGCTGAGTCCTTGCTCAATACTCTTTTACGAAATATTGTTCATCAGCAGCATAAAGTACGTTTTGCAACGGTGGAAGCCATTGGAGTAGTTTTTATGCATTGTAATGGCAAATTTGTTGATATTACTATTACACCGCTGACTCAACGCCTTTTTGATCCCTCTATATCGGTACGAAAAGCTGTTGTCCAAGTTACTGGAGAATGGCTTCTTAATCTCCCTGATCGTTATTCCTATCACACTAAATTGATTCCCCTAATCTTGAGCGGCCTGATAGATGAATGCAATGAGATTCGGGAAGAAGCTATGGCTATCTGGCATGATATTGGGTTGAAATTTCAAAAAGAAAACGAAAATGATCTTAAAGATAAAATTGATTTTGATCCGGGACCACCATCGCATTATCCAGCTGATCAGCTTCGACCAAATTTGGGTAAGAAGTTGACCATATTGTTGCTTTTTGTAGTGTATATAAATTATAGCTGTCATAGAGTTCCTTTTAGCAATGCAGCATTGGCACTATTTAATGTTAATTTTAAGTGGGTTTCTGCTAACTTTTTCGGTTAAAGTTAGCCTTAACTTTTCGAAATGGAATTCGAGCCACGTGGTTTTCTTTTATATTACTCTTAATTGTGGAAGGAATGTGTTAGTGGCATGATGCTTAACATGCTTGCCTGTATGGTAAGACGTATTGACTTTGACCGCACTTGCTAACTCTAGCATTGTTATGGTTCAATATTGCTTCTCAACGGAGCATGCATTCAGGAAAAATGCCTTCTTAAATAGTCAAAACTGTTGGCAAATTTAGAACGTATCGATTTATTTGTAGTTTGAATATTCTTTGAGTTCTCGGTTCTATTGATCTTCTTGGCTTAAAAAGAGGCATACAAAGTCGTTAATAAAACTTCGTTCCAGCAGTTGTTGTGACTTTTTAGTAGGCCCTAAAAGTTTTCGTTTGGGTTACTTTGTTCTTACATTTCTACCCGCATATTAATAATGAATCTCTATTTAATAGGTTGTCGTCAGCTCATAAATCGATCAGCCTCACGCCTTTTGCCTGGCCTTTGCAATGACTTACGAGACTGGCAAGAAGCTACGCGCAATAAAGCCGCCGGTCTTTTGCCCATCATTTTGTTGCACTTGGAGTCTGCTGTCACTCAACACACTCAAACCCTCATCACTGGTCTTTGTAATGGAGTAGCTGAGATAATTCTTTGCGTTTCTCTCAATTCTTCTCTTCACCTTATTCTCCTGAGTCCTCAACGTGGCTTACCTTCGCTCTCTAGTCTTTCTTGTCAAAAGAAGACTCGCAGTTATGGCACACATGCTGAAGCTCTTAGTGGAGGGGCTGCAGAATCTTTCAATGTGCTCCTTCAACTCTTTGCAGCAGCTAGATATGTCTCCTGTTTTGTAAAGCCTCATGTATGGTGGAAACTGCTTAACGAGAACTCTCGTCGGTGCTTAGAGTCTACATCTCCGGCTAGTCTAGCAGCTAATTACTTCATTTTGGCGAACCTGCTAGCTGGGTCTTCATTAGATTGTCTCATCACTTGTTCAGATGGTGAAGCAAACTTATGTCCCTTACTTCGTATCACTGCCTACTTGACATCAGACGAGCAGATTTCTTGTGCAGCTTTCACTTCAAGAGCGGGTCTTCTTGAGTGCGCCAATGTTTTAATTGCCCTTCTGAAAGAAATTATGGATAAAGTGATGAATAATTGCGTTCCTCGTGGAGATTCCGGTGAAGATGTCTTGAAACAAATCGCCGAAAAGGTAAGATATGATTATTTTGCTAATTCTTTTCCTCTCAGTTGCTAGAGGATACGTTCTTTCTTTTAATGGCCATTAGCTCTGGTTGGAATGAAGAACTTGAACGATTGGACTCTGTTGTAGAATTTAACGACCAAGTTGGGCGATTGCTATGTCAATTGTCTCAACTACAATATGCCCTACTCAAAGACAGCGCATTGGAAGTGAAATCCTGTTCAGGTGTTGAAATGCCAGAAGAAGAGCTTATTATAGAAGCTAAAAAAGCAGGTCAGATTCTTGAGCGTTTGTACGGTTATCAGTTACCCAAGGTGAGTACTATCTTGTAAGATTACTAACACAAATTTAGCTCCTCAGACGTTTGGATACCAGTCGAAAAGTGAAGGGTCGGGGTTGGCATGCAAAATCCACAGAATTGAACATATTCATTCACGCAGTACTTGCGGCTGGCCCTGGCCTACTTCTTGGCTTGGAACCACCTACTTGCGCATGCAATGCAAATGGAGTGGATGGGATTTGTCGTCAGGCGGATTTCAATGATTCTCCACTCATGTTGACTATGCGTCTTCTTGAAGAAGGCTGCCGACTTGGTGAGCCGCTAGATAGGAATAAAGCTGGTGCTGGCGCTTCGACGAATCCACTTTCACTTGCTGCTGAGGCTGAATTGCATCTTCGTGGTTTGCTTCTATTAATGCGGCTTACTGAGCATGCTCGCGTGAGGGTACGTATCGACAATTGTCCTTACTATATGATTACTTAATAATTTAGTTCTTATTCGCCACCCAATGTTAGGCAAATGCGTGTTATAGTTTTTCATCATGGTGAAACGCCTGCACCACTGAGAAATGGGGCAAGATGTTTCCTCATTTGAGTTCCGGTGCCTATTGATCAATTTATGAATTATTAATATAGTTCAGCTGGTATGAACTGACACGTTTCTAGATAGTCAAGTTCCAAATCCTTTTAGTAAAGTTAAAATGTAATCCGTCTGTTTATAGCATAAATGTATTATGCACTAATTGGACAATCAAGTTATCAATGGGTAGGAGAGGAGAATTCGATATATGGAGTTTGTTCGCTTTTATTATTATTCAACTGGACTTAGTGCGTTCCATTTCTTAGTACTTCTTATTTTTTTCTTTGTTTTTAAGCGTGAAAGCTTCTTGTAAACAGTAACTCAAGGACAATTTCTCTTCTATTCTACTAAGTAGGCAATATGCAATTGATTGTGCAAACTACGTCAAATATTCTCTGCTCATCTGCCCTTTTGAAATGCCTTGTTTGAATAGCTTTGAATTTCAAAGGGGCGATATTGCTTGCTGTCCAGCGTTGTAGGGATCGTTGGAGCATTGACGTGTGTACCGTCTCCAACTAGGCAGTAAAACTGCCGATGATTGAGCGGAACGAGTGTTGTTTTCAGAAGCACGATGTTCTGAGAGATTATTATTTTTCTTACCTTACAGACTTCAATTAATGAATTGAACGTAAATTTTGTTAAAATAAACTACCTTATGGTTACTATTTAGTAAATTAAAATAACGTGATCTTATAGTTTCAGTTTTTTCAGCAAGACAACTTCCATTCTTATCATGGCTTCTACCCCCTACTTCCACTTTGAACGTTATTTCTAATTGCCATGACCCTTTAATCTCCCTAGGAATATTTTAGCTAAAAATAAATGTGTTAGATAGCGGGAGGACGGCGGGGGGGGGGGGGGGGGGGGGGGGGGTGGGGAGAGTAGTGGGAGGGAGTGGAAATCGAGTCACAGTCTCAACTATAAGACATTAACTCTCGATGACAAATAGTAGCTGGCAGATTAAGCAATCGCAAATTTTCTGTTCATTGATTGCACTTGTAGTAGCAAATGCATAGATTTATGCATCATAGCCACCCCAAGTATCAAAACTTAACATAACATGATTGCGATATTGCCTCTTGAAATAGAACGTATGCAGTATTATTTTTTTTTCCTTTTTTTTCTTTCCTTTAGGTGATTATGACACAGCCTCGTCTCTTTAGATACTGCCTGGAGAGACTTGTGCTGCCTTCGTGCCAGTGGCGTGCAGGTCGCACAGCAGAGGCTATGAGAAAAGCCGCCGCGACGTCTCTAGTGGCACTCTTAGCTGCTGTTGTTCCGCTCACTTCCCCATCACCTGCAACTAACTTATCTTCTGAAGGTGTCACTCCCCGTGAACGAATGCTCGACCAATGGCTAAATGAGCGAATCGAGCCGACAAAAGGCAAACTTGCTGATTTGAAAAACAAGAATGGTAGGCTCTGCTTATTTTAGCTTTCCACTTAATAAGGTATTATATTATTATTATTAATGTTGGTGGAATAGAAATTAAGTGACAGGACTGACGAGTACAAAAAGGTATGAAGGAGTGTAGGAAGCCCTCAGTGAGTGGGTAATGAAATGAAGGCACCACAATTCTTACTTTACTCGAATACACTAGCACTGAATTGTTCATTCTTTCGTGTTCAATTTTCCTCGTGAATGAGCCATTGTATATCATATTCCGTGTTCATTGATCTGTTGTTTTATGTCCATGATTAGTAATTCCGCCCCGATTTATCCGCATCTTTTTTTGCAGCCAGAAACAGCTAGCTGAGAGGGAATTTAATTCTAGTGAGAAAAGAAACTTCCTGAAACAGCAAATATTTTAAAAATATATAACTATTACAATTATAGACCAGCTATTTCTATAGTATTTTAGGAGTTATTTTCTATTCCCTCTCATTTAATTTTCTTTTAGCCCTCTTGAGCAATCGAGTTCGTTTAATTGATCGTCCAATTCCTGCTTCTGGTAATATTGAAGATACTGGTCATTTAGCGAACCTCGGTTTAATTAGTGCTGTCTCTCCGCGACTTCTCGCTCAGCTATTAGCTCGATTAGGTGGTCTTTTGACTGATGATGTTGAAGGCACTCGACTTCTCGCCTGTACCGCTCTTACTCTACTCTTTGGAGGCATCTTTTCCGGAGGCTCTGAAGATGCAGTTGGTGTAGAAGGGAGTACTTGTGTTAATGGAAAATATATTCCAGGTGCCTTCCTTCGTTCTCCAGCCTGGTTTCTGCCTCTGCTAGAAGATGATTCGAAAGGAGTCGAAGAAGTCGATATCGAAAGACATGGTGACAAGATGCCTGGTTTAACAACTCCTCTGCCCGATTCCCTAGGCGATAAAGTCTACAGGTTTTATCCTAACTTACTTAAAGCTCTTGATGATGCTTCGGATGATGTTCGTCTGCGTGCTGCTGATGCTTTCGTAACATGGTTTTGGGTGATGTCTCCTAATCTTATTGATCGTCCACCTCCTGTCGCTTCTTTGCAAACTTCCCAAGAAACTACTCCTAATTTAAAACTGAACTCTGTTTATTCTGCAGTTGTGGATGATCTCACCTCCACAGTTGCAGTTCATCTTGATGATGGTGAGAGTGTAATCCGCACAGCTGTTGCTCGCGTGATACTTCGAATCGCTCAAATTGCCCCAGACTCAGTGAAGAGGGTTTTGAGTGGAGCCCGTGAACGACACAGATCGCCCCAACTGTGCCAAGCACTTTTGTCCTCTTTGGAGTGGCGTTGTGATGATGGGGAAATATAAGGCCCTCCTGTCACACCCCGTATTTTGCTCAGTTTTACTCGCATTTAAAGTTTTTACATTTTGAATAAGTAAATATACTTCATCTTCTTTATTCAACTTCTTTTTTTTCAATGCTGAGATACTAGAACAAGCGAACACAGATTAGCATAAGTCCACTTACTATCTCACTGTCTGGCCTAATGTTGCAAATGTTTGTTATATTTATTTGCAAATTGTAGTAAGTTGCATATTAAAGATAAAGCCATATATAAAATGACGGTCCTAAAAGTCAATAAAGAGGCGAACGATGCACCTAGAGTGATTAAAGGGTATAAAGGCCGTGATGAAGTGATGATCTTGACGCAAAAGTTACCACCGTTTTTCAGTCAGTATATGTAGACATGCCGGCTTCCTATTTTCTCGTGTGTGGCTTTATTCTTCCAATTTCTCAGGAACACTAGGTTTCATGGCAGTGTTAGTGAGTTGAGAAGTTGTTTCCGTGAATATACATTTAAGTACTCTGGAACACAGAGAGATTGAGTTAATTTTAAGTGGCTATAAGGTTTTTATCAACGAAAGTCAGATAATCTGGTTTTTCAGTTACACAATTTATCGAAGGCTACGGCCACCTCTACCAGATAAAATTTCCGAGAAGTAAAATGGATCTTGATTTTCAACAGCTTTTATACTGTGAGAAGCCTCAATTTTGAATATATCAAACAAGGGAGTCGGCTACTTGATTCCTAATCGGAAGGGCATCAGAGCATTAGTCAGATCACTGTCCACGTCACAATTATCACCCTTGGTCACTAGGCTGCTCTAATGGTTGGTTATGCGGTGTTCAGTAAAGCTACCATACACCCGGGGCCGAAAATCTGCATAACAGTTCTCTCTGAAGATCAGCTTGTGTCATTTCAAAGTCATACAGCTCAAGTCGCCAGGCTGTCAGAGAGCTCTCAAAACAGGTAGAACTTATCAACACAGACTAATCAGATCAATACGAGATTACAGTTGCCTAAGGGTTGAACCGTACTCTACTGCAACTCCATTTTAAAAGTGCTAGGAAAATGTAAGTGAACACCTCCCACCGATCAGGAAAACTAATCTCAAGTACAATTCCATGTTATGCAAATTTGAGATGTCCAAAAATAGCTTTTAAGAGTTCACGATTCGTATTCCTTCTCTCGGTAAATATTGTGGACTGAATGACATCGTTCATTGCGCCACAAGATAACCCCAAACCGAAAGGCAGAAAGATGGATTATGACTGAAGTGAATTTTAACGCGGAGATCACGAGCGATTGAGAGCACCTTCTATATAAATCCTTGAATCTGGACCAATTAATCGAGAGTTGGCTACTTGGTCATAATCACACTTTCCCACCAGCGGCTCCACCACCCCTTTTCCCCTACCTTCACTTGCATAAATGAACAGTTCCAAAATTAATGGGAACCAGGCACAAGAAAAACAGTCCACCTGAATTTGATCTAGATAAGTTTGCTTATTTACTCTAGTTTTAAGTAAATACATGTCCGGCGCGAAATGAATTTAGCCAACCAGGAATTCACGATTACCAGCCTAATAATGTGGACATCCCAATTTGTAATAGGCCGCCTCGACATCTTACTAACTAAATGGTTTAAATGATGAAATATTGCACAATCAACCGAACACCGTGAACTTAAACTAAATCCCGTACAAGAAGACCAATAAGACCTCGAATTCATATATGTATATATACGCATATTAGAGAGTGGACTTATAAATAGGGAAATCTATATATAAACAGGGGAATACCATCTTTTATAATTTCGTTGCACGTGGGAGCAACAAGATCGGCCGTTTGCCGCAGAGGAGTACAAAATGCATAGGGAAACGGATAACAATTACATACATACATACATACTATAAGTGGTTAAATAAAAATAGACGAGTAGAAAAAACCAGATTGAGAGACAGAGAAGAGAGGAAAACTATACAAGGGTCAATGTTCTAAGAAGATAATGAATCTCCTTGTTGTTGATGCTGTTCAGTGAGAGCACGCACCTCCTTCATACGATGAACGAAGAAAGATTCCAACACTTCCACACAGTGCAAAGCATTCGACCCTACTTCGAAGGCCGATCTGGCATTTGAGAAGAGACGGTTTCCAGCGAATGATACATCGCCCAATGATTTGTACTCCCCTTTCTCAAATGCTGCCTTAAAACTGTTTATGTCTGAAAGAGGGATAAAGGCATAAGCGATTGAACTTAATAAATTGTAATGATCGAGGAGGGGGCATCATTGCGAGATTTCATCCAATACGGGAGTACTAATCATAACAAGATAGCAACCTGATTCTAGAATCCTAAACCAACCACACCACTATACAAAGAGCTGAGTAGATTAACACTGTACTTTTAACACCAACCTACTTAATCTACTGATCAAATTCGAATCCAGCATACCTCTTCCCCAACAGTATTGGCGACTGAAGGAATTGTATGGCCCGAAATAAAGAAAACATGGGTATTAAAGCAACTGGAAAGGCTATAGAAAGTCTATTTCTGAACGCTTGACTTGATGTCCCCTCGAAAGTATGCAAAACTAACTCAAAATTTGAAGAAATACTTAGAGGGCATACCTATAGGGCTTTGCAACGATGGAGTTTGTACATTCAGAGGTAGGCGCTCCATAATCGGCCACGCGAGTTTGTGTTTCTACAAAGTAAAGAACATGCCAATATGAACCTAATTTAACAAATCTAAAACTTTGCACGTTTCTTCTAGAGTAGGTTATGAATAAATGCACGTTATTGAGCGTGCATCGAGGCAAGACGTCGAGGGTTCGACACATACCGGGTACATCCAATGAACTGAATGATCAATCGCACAAATGTGGCTAATAATGAGGAAGAATTGGAGCTTTTCGTCGTGGAGACTCATTGAATCTCTTAATCTTCCTAAACAATGCTGAAAACAGGTTCAGAAATAGATGTAGGTATTATTAAGACCTATGAAGCAATGAATTCTTGGCAGCCACAAAGAACCGCTCTATGCGACTGAATTACTACTATCAACTAACATGAATAGGATGTTAGTCTAGTTAGTTAGCTAAACTGAGTGGCTAGCCATATCAACAGGTAGAAGAGACAAATAGACATTTAAAACATTGCCCAAGTTAATATAATTCATTCAACTCGAACTCTAATATGGTATATTGCTTATAAACTGGACGACAATTAAATCGAGCCGCCATGTCGACAGTTTACCACTACAAAGATAGAAGAAAAATGCACCATCAGAAAAAAGAGAAGAAACTCTAAAGTTAGATGAAGTAACGTAACAAGGTTGACTGAAAATTTTACATTCGACAGAAAGTGGGTGAACTTACACTGAGATCTTCCAATATATCCTCAACAGCCTTCTTTATTGGTTCAGTCAGAGGAGTTTCGTAAATAGTTCCGCTGGAGACTTCACTGCTTTCGACTTCTTCCCCTGGCACTCCCACATTATCAACATGAGCCTGCTTCTCTCTTGGCTTCTTCCTGACTCGTGATGATTTCTTTGAGGAAGAAGATCCCTTCGTGGTGGAACAAGAAGGACAGATGTAAGATCCCTCAAGATTAGCGGCGTCCTCTGGTTTCATGTTAACACATTCAGGGTGATACCACTCGTCACAACGGTCACACGCGATGTATACCCTAAATAAAATGAGCATGTGCGTTTAATGATGATAAGCACCTAATCAAGCAGTTTGAGTAATAGTATCACGCCTCAAGAGAAATTTAGCGAAGGAAATAAAATATAAAATCATAAAGTGTTTGATGAAAAGAAAATAATGATTTTACATCATCGACGGGACCATTATTTCTCAGGAATCCCAAACAAGGAAAAGTAAACCAAACAACCGGAGGCTTTGAATCTTACGGAAAGCAGAGGTAGACGAAGCACTAAATACCGGAATATCACCCTTAATCTTGACATTAATTTCAACGTATCTTCTCAAAAGATCTTTTGAAAGGGAAATAGAACATATTCTTATGAAGAAAAGTACTGAATCCAACATTTCATATTTTCCGAATCCTTCTTCTAGATATAACCGCAAAAATATATTTTTAAGTCCGCTGTTCGATTAGTCTATTAAAAACATTACTAAGAGGTAATGCAGATCACTGATTAAATTATATCAGCAAAGCGTTGAAAAAGTGTGATGCTGACGCGAGGCATCTAGTCTTCAGTACGAATGGATAGGGATAAATACTTGGATTTCTGTCCTATGATCAGGATCCCTTCCTCCTTACAGTTTAATTAATGAATATGGTGGATATTGATTTCAAAATCGAAATTTTACAGATGCACTAAAATAGTCAATTGGATACTTTCAATACTTTTGAAGAATCCAGTCTCCCACAAATTTTTACCCAAGTTCAACCCTTCACCTCAAAGCCAAAACAAAATCGAATTCAGCATCTACAAATCTAATCAATAATGCGATGGCCAACAAAGGAATAAAATGAAACCAAGAGATATAGGATACAAAGCACAACAAAATCAAATAAAAACCCTACCGAGCAGGGTTGTATGGTGTTCGACAGATGCAGTAGACTTCATCTTTCGTCTTTGCCTCCGCTTTTCGGCATTCTGGACAGAGCCATGAATCACCAATCTCTTCCGGAGGCGTATCCGGATTGAGTCCAACGCAGGTAAAGTGGAACCAATCTTGACAGAGGTCGCAGCCAATGTAGGCCCTGAAAAATGCAAAAATAGCATAAGATACCAACTACTTTATATATTCAAGTAGGGAGATTATATTAACTCATCAGGATTATGGGGTTTCCGGCACAAACAATAAAGTTTCCCTTGTTCCACAGCAGCAACTGTGGTATCGGAAGTCGTTTTCTTAGAACTGATAGGTGGGAGCGAATCGGAAGTATGCTGTTCTGCCTTTACCGACTCTTCATCAAGGAGGTAACGGGGAGTTCGAATAGGCATTCGAGCTTTGATCGATGATGACGTTGTTGTCTTAGGCTGACCTCGAATCTTGCGCCCCGCAGTTGCAGTGCTGACGCTGTTGTCGTTGGTGGTAGAATGTGGGGAGGATGGAGAAGCTTGAGGACGTTTTCCACCACGTCCACGACCCGAAATGTTAATTGATCTACCAGTGCGACGTTTCGGAGTCTAAATTTTATATAAAGCGAGATTTACTATCGGGAGGGGAAGATAGGATGTTCTAGAGGCACTTGGAAAAGGTTGAATATAGATTTGCTCCTTCAAACTAGTGTCTCGTAAGTTGTCGCATATGTAACAGAGTTCACGTGCACAAATCCTATCGGCGCACACCAAGCGAGCATAATGGATAGTAAATATGGTTGTCAACTTCGAATCTTACAACGGAGGTTCCATGATGGCCCTCCCCAACTAAGAGAAGCGTTTGAAAAAGAATTCTAAATGATTATGGCCTTTCAAATCAAACTTGCGACGAACCACCAACTGAAAACTGAATGAACAAAGCCCATGACTGCCCGAATAAGCAATCAAAAACAAATTGCCTGACAAACTCGAAAGACCAAATCCTCCTTTTACCTTAGATTCAAGAATATTAGGTTGTGGCATCTGAATCTTAAAACACCATCATTAGTGTTTACAAGGAACATCAAGAAGAACTTTCAACACTTAACGTGAGCATAGAAAGATCTTAGCTACCAAATCGGCAAATAGTTATTAATATTATAGACTCAATCAGAAAAGCACGTACAGCATCCTGTGGTTTCATTGAATGCAATTCATCTGGCCCTTTTTTCTTCGTAACATGCTTTTTACTTTTTTTCTTTTCTGGTGAGAGTTTGATAGCAAGCAGAGTCTCGTCGGAATCAGTGCAGGGTTCAGTTGAAGGCGTTAGAGATTCTGCCGAAGATGTTCTGCGGCGCCGCTTTGCCAATTTTGATGATCTGCCGACAGCAGCACGCTTGCGATTTGAAGCGGGTTTTACCTGATGCAGGGTTTGATCACCAGAGGGAGTAGCTGTTACAGTTGACTCGTCTTTTTCACTCTTGATTGCCTTCTTAGCCACCTTAAGACGCTTCTTAGCTCCTTTAGGTTGAGAGGTTGGCACCGCTACCACAGATGAAGATGGCGTGGGAATCGATTCAACAGTTTCCTCTGGTTGAGGAGGTTTTCTTGATTGAAGGACTTCCTCCTAGTCGGAAAATACATATAAGTAGCTGCAGAAATGATTTCGACCAAAAGGGAAAGAGCATAAACATTTACTAAACAATTGTTTTTGTACCATAATAGAGAAAAAAATTGATACGAGAAAATTTTAGTACAAATTAGAAAGTGGCGTTAAAATTGTACTTAAGTTCATATCTTCCTTGAGTGCAGAATGACTTATTATGAATTTTCCAAAACTATTCTTTAGTTACATCTTAGTGAAAACCAGTTGATTATTCGCATTAAAGGCCCTATAACTCAAACCTCTCTGGCATGCCTAGAGGAGTTTATTAATTCTCCTTTTTTTCAATTACTGTTCCTTCCAAGAAAAAGTGCATCTGGGCTCTTGCACTCACGCATATACCTACCCATATGACTCATGTCAATATAAGCACATTTATTATTAGATCTCCTTTAACGCTTCCTTATAATTTGACGACTTTGTGAGCAGCATTCGTCATTCATCTGCGCCACATTAACTATTAACCTAAACTCCTAGAATGATGAACTCGGTTCATGTTACTCCAACACTAGCATTAATTCAGATTGAAAATTAGTGAATAACAATGGTAACAGACCATAAATGGATTCATGCTAAAAGTATTCATTTAACTCACAATGGGTACTAACAAATGATTTCATCCAGTATGTCCTAAATGATGAACATTGCGGTTTAATTGGCACACTTTGCCGTACTTCTTGAAAATGTTGTCAGCTGACAGTTATAGTCTTAACTCCTTATTTGGCGACATCGGTTCATGTTATTCCAAAACTAGACTAACTAGATACAAAACATTCAATGCAATGAATAAAGAATAATCTATTTATGAAGTAAGAGGAGTGCCACGAAGCTATTTAAGTCTTAGATGTGGTTTGAACCGTTTGATCAACCGAAGTGGTAGAAGGGAAGATAAGCATTGAACTGAATTTCCTTCAAGGCTTCAAAACGAACAGATATACACTGCAAATTGGACACATTTGTCTAACCTGAACCTGAAGAGCTAAGAATTTGACAGTCAGTCTTCGACGATTGTCCATCTCCTGAAGGAGAGCTGACACTCGATTCTCCACAGCAGCGCGTTCATTTCTAAAACGTCGGTTGGCCGCAGAGATACGCGCCGCATGTGAAGCGGCGAGCGAGCGAGCTCGTGCCCTTGCAGCTTCTGTGTTTGGTGAGAGGGGTGCGTTGGGGCGCTTCGCTTGCGATAGAGACTGGTGCTGTTGTTGCATAGACCGAACTGTTGGAGTTGTCAGCTGTAACTCGGAGGTTCGGCGTCTATTGGTCGTGCCCACTTGTGCTGTACGAGGGAGAGTAGTAGGATGACGATTTGAACTGACAATCAAAGGACGGAATGATGAGGATGGGGAAAGTGGAGCTAAAGAAGTTCAAGAACAAGCATTAAACAACTAGGATTGAGGGATTAATGCTCTTAATTGTGTAAAATTAGCTCACTAGAAGGAGCAATAGATGATCCCACAAGAGATTGCGACGATCCCGCTGATTCCATAACAACGATACTTGGAGGTGGTGGCAATGGGGCAGGTGGCGAAGGTGGTTTGGGCGAAGGAGGACGCAGAGCCTCTGGAGGAAGCAGACAAGAAGGCTGGATCCAACGTCCTTCTGACGACTTCGTGCCGAGCAGTTGTTTAATATTATCTTTAGTGTCATCCTCTTTAACGGTAGAAATGGGAGATAATTCTTCAACGAGAGCTTGTGGAAGTCCTTCAAGAGCAAGTCGGGGAACTGACGGTGGGTATGGAGTATCAAGAGGCAAGAGACTGAAATGGGAAAAAAGTTTTATACTAGAACAGCAATGCAAACAGCTTGCGAATTTGTCTAAGTAAGAAAACAAAAGGTCTCCAAAATAATAACGTAAGGCTAATTGAAAAGATATAATTTTGATATAATATAAGATCTGTAGCAATGGGACTTTATCAAGCAATTTTATGCCATAAAACAGGTTGATATAGAATGCACAGTGCGTGAAATACGATGATGATCAAGAAAAATAACAAGTAAAAGGCGAAAAGAAGCAGTTGTATTGAGTATGACTACAGACCTCGAGACATGAAGATGAATACAACTATTTATCTAGCCAATAGCCACAATTACCACCCAGACATGGCTTCCCTGACGTGGAAAAGTGAGTCCATACAGGTTGACAGAATTTTGAGCCAACCCAACTCAAAAATCAATTGGAGAGAGAGGGAGAGGGGTCAAGTTATTACAAGGGGATTGGAGCTGCACCCAGTAGCTAGTCTGGACATTACTACCCTTGAATCGACGATTTCGTGGCTTTCACGAAACATTTAGAGCCAAACTTCTAGTACTATAAAGCCTGTTTAGACAAATAAAATGTCCAGAAGCGACAAAAGTTTGGCCGCAATTTTCTCTGAATCTGAGTCAAAGTAAGCCTAATAAACCTTGTGGGTAATTAAATCATGGTGACAGAAATATCTCAAGATTTTCAATGGATGAAAAGCCTAATTTCTTCTTAGCAATAAAAGTATCACCTATCAAAGAAATTTCTGATTTCCCACAACTCCAAGTTCTCCTCAGAGGTCCACTCAAGTGTCGTTTTACGAGAGCCAGATTTGTCCGATGCCTCCTGCCCATTTTCTCCATCCTCATCCTCCTCATCCACACCATCTTCCTGTTGATCTGTCTCCAAATCACTGCTATTCTCGTTATAATTGAGTCTACGTGATCGGCGAGAACGCGCAGAACAGGGTATTCCAACTCGCCAACCTTCATCCGCTGCTGGATCGTAATCGGGATCTGCTTTGCCCTTGCTATTACCCTTACCAGGCCGACGTCCCCTTCTTCCGGGGGTTTTGATGAACTCACCACCACCGTCAGCACCATTGCTCAAGGCATTATTGCTTCGTGGAGCGGGACGTTTGCGTACCACCGGGGATTTGTGGGTCGTTGTCTCCACGAGGAAATTTGCTCGTAACCAATAGGGGTCCTAAAATAAAAATCAACTTATCACCCATACATTAAAATAGTACTGAATGAAAAAATGATACAAGATACTTTCATATGAATCATATGAAAAGGGTTTCAGTACAGCACTAAGACACATCAGGCTGTTTTTCTTACTTTCGTACCCTGTTTGCCACTAATTCATTCCAACTAAAATTCGTCAATGTGGAATAAGGTCAGCATCTTCACAAAAATTGAGAAGTATTTGGGAGTATGCAGATCTAAATAAGACTTGATATGCTTAAACAAAAGGCCGCGTTGTATTGAACATAACCAGTTACTTATAATTTGATGGCTGCGTCCTCTCACTCTCGTACTCTTTTTGTCTCTCTTACTGCAATGGAATATTAAAAACACTCGTGGAACCTCATTTAGGCCACACTACCACAATAAGCTAATAGTACGATAGCAGGTTATACTCACTAACACACACGACCCCATACAATCTACCCATTATGAAATACCAGCTAAAATTTCTACAACAATCGTAATTCTTCCCAAACTCGGAGTGGGGGTTAGATATTTTGCAGCATTCAGTACAATTGGTCAAGAAGTGCATATACGGCCAAGAACTGATTATGGCAATGGTTGACTAGGCGAGCGTGAATGTTGATCAACACACCAATGACGCATAACAAACACATTTAAAGATTGATTCTTACCTAAGGTTAGCATGATTAAGGCTATGTCTGTGTGGACATTTCAATAAACATAAACCATTATGTCAAGACAAAGTACTGTTTTACAGACTTTAACGTACCAGAGGTTTAACCCCAACAACTCTCCTTAAAGTGTAGCCACCACCATGACTCTCTGGAATGGTCAATTTGAGGAAATATCGATCATCAATAAGGGTCGCCTCGTCGCATCTAGCTGCAAACGTTGTAATCTCATCCCAACGTAGTGAATGCCACAAAAGACGTAAATGTGTCGCAAGATTTGCCATGGAAACACCATAATGAGAGGGGGAATTCAAGGAACCACAACTAGACTCCGCTGATTGGTCTGCGATGATTATTTGACGTAGTCGATATCGCCAGGTCTCTGCAAAGCAAGGCCGACTTGTTGGATATATCCAGTTTATCTAGAAACAAAGTTAGAAATCATAATAAAGAAATGACCATTAACGAAAAGCTTTGTACTGAAAGAAAAATCCTGATACTGTAATATTTTAAGGCAAGACAGGAGATGAAGAAATTTTAAGTAATTTTATAGTTTCAACAATGTCCATGCAAGGAACTAATCATGTGTCACGACCTACCCCTTAGTAGAGAGAAGGGCATATGAATAAGAGCAATCGATTAATAGCCACCTACAACATTGGATTAAGGGCTTTAAAGGGGAAATAGAACACATTTTGTTCGGAGAGCTTTTAAGTAACTCATAAGTAACATATTACCGTTCAGTGATCAAGCGAATATGAGCACTTAACCAAGAGGTGCAATAATTTGCAAAAATGCATACAGTGATTTATAATATATAAAAAAGAGGAATAATATTTTTAACTATCCACACCAAAGGCTTAAATGAGCTTATTCCATGTTTACCTACTTTATTATTGTAATGTAATTACCAATTGTGAGAATGATTTATCCGCTTAGGTGTAAAGCAGTTCATCTATTTCCTAAACACACAGAATCGCACTACAGACAGAACTAAAATTTTGTTACGCTGGGTCTATTCTTCTTTAAAATATATTTTGACACCGGTGTTATTTCATCTCTGTTTTGAAATAGCATGCTAATTTTAGGGAATAGTTATTTGTAAGTTTTAATTATGCCAACAAAGGGTGCAAAGTAATTGACTATACACTACCGTAACATTAAGCTTACTACAAATTCAACTTTGCTCCCCAACACGCCCCCAGGATTTGATTTAACTATTGCAAACCATCTGTTTAAAGCAATCAATCAACTTACAGAAGTGAGTCGTTTCTTTTCAGCATCATAACCGGGGATTTCTACCCTGCCAGCATGGCGAATTAAAAATTTCAAGCTAGATCGACTCAGTCGGAAGAGATTCGGAACGGGCTTATAGGTCGCTTGATTTTTCTGAGGATAACTTGAGGATATTCGGCACTCACACAAGGCATCAGGAGGCCAAGCGTAGGGATTAACTTGGGGAGTTTTACTGGGTAAGTGCACAAAATGTCTCTTCTGCAGCGCTGTTATGTACTTCTCAGTAGAATCACCACATCTTGCAACGGCGGCTCGATTCAGACGTTTCAGAAGGGAACTGTCCATTGGGTTGAGGGAGTATCGTTTGGCTGTCGATTGAGTTCCACGTGCTACGATATCCTCTCTCTCCTGAATGCGCGCCTTCAGTTCAGCCAACTTGGATTCAAGATCATGTAACTGAAAGAGAGAAACGTGTATTGGTAAATTTCCATCACCACCGATTAACTTACACTGTTGTAGATTTTTGTCGAGATCATTCACGCCTGCACTCAATTTCAACAAAAGATAAATTATTCATTGAGAACCTTGTTTACTCACTACTTTTGTAATGACGATCAAGGTAGATCTAATGGTGGTAGCTTATCAAGACTGGTAGAGCTATATAACTGATTCAGGGCATCCTAATTCTTGCGACCCTTTCATTGCTCTCAAGATAAGAACTAGCATAATACTTTTTAACCCAAATAAATTGGGAACCCATTTCGATCATAAAGGCTATACAACAGGTTTATGGGGACTCTGCACCCTGTAGAGCAATCATTTACGATTGGATTAAAGGCTTTAAAGGAGAAATAGTGCAACTTGATGACGGCCCACGTGGGGGGAGACACAACACAGTTAGAAATCCGGTAAACATCTCTCTTGGGCAGAATCTAGTACAGGAATAAGACCGACGAGTGGGAAGCGCACACGGAGCAGTATTTTCAGTTCTTACTGAATATCTGGTCTTGACCAAGCTCTCAGTGGATATTTGTAAGTTTCGAAAGCGTTGCAGAAACAGCAGCCGATCTAAAGAGCCTACAATCTTTTAGCAAATTTAGCAAATGTGGAAGAAAATGTGAATATTTTAAGCGTTGCAATGCCGGAGATGTAACCTGGATCTACCAATTTGATGAAGAAAATAAAATTCAATCAAGAGTGGCTTAAAAAGGGGAATATCTGGGACTGGCAAATTCAAAGATGAAAGGTTCAATAAGAAGGCCATGGGATGCGAAAGCCTTTCTAGAAAGACAAAGTGTTGACCTTAAATTACTATGAAGGCGTTTTGACGAAGTTTGAAAAAATGGCGTGGGACACTGCGTAGTTAAATTTTAATTCATCATGGCAATATCTCTTCACCTTCTTCAAGACCTGCCAGAAACCCCTTGCTTGAATTTTGATGCTAATACTTCAACATTCTCTTTGTAGTTCAAACCTAACTCCCTCAGAATTTTCGTTTCCAAAAAGGCACCCGATTTTTAGATGAAGCGAAAAAAAAAACATGTAATTCCATGATGCCAGAGACAGTCTCCAAAATTCTACCATGATGGAATTTACAAGTATACAGACGACAATGTAATGTCAGGTAACATCTAACCTCTTTGCGTAGGTTAAAAATCTCCATATCAATTTCATACTGCTTATTAGCAGCTTCAATAACAGCTTCATCCAATCGAGGGTCGAGTTGCATAGGTTGGGTTACCATGCGGACCATGCGTGGAGCAAGACCAGATTTCTGTTGAGCCACCCCACCACTAGAGAATGGAGAAGGCAAGAGAGGACGCATTTGAGGTCTGGGCATAGGCGAAGGGGCAATGGTGATTAAAGATGAGGCTGTAGACGGTTGACGAGGACGAAATAGCTGTTGGGAGGCAGTGGCTTGTGTAGGGGGAACCACCTGAACTATATTCAGCGGTTGTCGAGGTCCTGAGGCAGCAGTGGGAAGACTGGAAGGAGTTATCAGCCGATAGCCGGCAGGGAGCTGAGATGCCTGTGTCACTATAACACCGCTGCTTGACGAAAGCTGAAGAAAAATGAATTCTAATCAATCGCATATTCATTAAGTTATTAAAATAGCACATAAAGATGAATTTTTATGAATTCGATCGGATGGTTATTTTAATAAAGCATTTGCCTTCAAGGCTCTTTGCTACAAAAAAATATGGAAAGAGGTATATACTCGATGAAAGTGAAGATGCCTGTTTCATAGACAGTAGTAAATGAGAATAAGATGTTGGCAGAACAGAGTGGGCGTTATCAAAAAATAGGGAGTCGTTAAGGGAATAAATCCATTAAAGAGCATTCCAATCGGTCCTTTAATAATACCAATAATAATAATATTATCGCGAAAAGAATCCACAGTCCAAACTATTCACCGACAAATGAAAATGTGATAGACCTTGAGTGCCTAAAAAGAGCCATCAAATTGCATTTGAATATCTATTATCGTCCACCTTTGGTAAAAGACAGCAAATTAAATAAACCTACGAATGGGTTCGATAGTCTTAACAAGAAAATAAAAAAATTATCCATGGCAAGCTCTAATTCAAGGTTACTGATTTCCATTATTAAAGGGCATACATAACAAAGACCGCACCATCATTTAAAAAGTTTTCAATCTGTCCACGATTACTTCAAGATTCTGCAAAATTTCTAAGTACAATAGCCCCCGATTCTATAATATCTTGTTGCATAAAAATAAATTACTACAGATATAGCTAACCTGAATGAGAGACTTCTGCAAGGCACAGTCTGTTGATGCTGGGATTATAAGATTTCCCGACATGGGAGCTAAAAAATGAAAGCGCGTTAATTTATCTCTACTCAATTAAATTAAATAGCAGATATTGCAAAATAAAAGCACCGGCAGGGGTGGCAGGAGCAACTGGCCGAAGTACTGAAGTTCCAGAGGGAGCAGTTGAATTTAGAACTCGGACCAAACGCATTGGTCCTTGACTGACGTTGGTGGATATCGTAGTAGCACTCGCAGAAGTAGGAGCCTGTATGATTCTAATAGTTGATTCAATTGACGCTGATTCTCCGTTTGGTGTCTGAAAAGAAGACAAAATATGATAAGGCTAAGGCGTATATGCAGGAACTAATGTCATCCAGGTGGGATTACTTACCGATTGGTTAGTGATAATCTGAGGAGTTTTGCCTTCAATAGCCAAAGCAAGAAGACTTTTTCCAACAGGGTTAACGCCACCAGTTGTAGCACGAACTTGAGGAGTGATGGGTATTGTCTTCACTGGTGTAACGCTAACGGACTGAAAGATAATAACTTTATAGAATAAGTGTTCCTTTTCACAAAAAGCGAAAATGTTCAAAAAGATTACAACAATCAACCAATCGACGAACGTCTCCTTAAGGCCATAATTACACATCAATGGAATTCATATCAGAATGAAATGCAACATTGCCAGCGATATTTGAGTGGCAGGAAAAAACGGCCAAGATTGTCGAGGTAGTCAACACATTGAAAATATATAAAAATGTCAAATTCCCGACGACAGTAAAAAGCAACAACAGATCAGATTTGATTTCAGACTGCGGGAATTACCTTGAGTTGTGTTGCTTTAGCCGTGTCACTAATTTTTATCGTCACACGATTCTGCTCATCATTGTTCTCATCCACACCGAAATTTTCCACTTCCTCGTCACTGGTGCCACCATCGTCATCAGCGGCGCCGTCAAATTGTGGAATACGAGCACCTCGAGATCTGAATACGTCCATAACGTCCCCACCGTCTTCATCATCGCCGACGACCTTTTCACCGACAAACTCCTCCTCTTCCTCGTCCTCATCTTCACAAAAATCCATTACGAAATCGGGATCCACACTCTTAGTCTTTTGACGACGGGAACTACGTCGAAGACCACTCGATCTGAAGAGAGGAAACATGCCTATTGGCTACGTGTGCTACAACTTTTTCAATGAAATTTTATATTGGGTTTCTTTCAAAATGGTCATCGATTTTCCAACAATAAAAGTAAGCACGGCCCTACTATTCAGTTATGTTCATAAGAATTACGATTCTTCTCGAGACCTTATCGATCGATCAACCTGGCCTACATAAACACAAGACGCTTAACGATATAAACTGATTCCGTTTGGCTACGCTGATCGAGCATCTGACCTAACTGGGCTATATCCAGATCTAAAATAAGCACACCCACCCTATAGACCCTAATATAATACCCCTTTTGCTTTACGAAATCTCCCTCTCTGTCCCAATTCCTTGAAGTTTCCCTTTATGTTGGGCACTAATCCCTTCTATGCACCTTATTGTGACGTTAAAGTCGTGAGAAGAAAGGAGGTCGAGAGCTCACCAGAAGTTCTACAAACACTTAGACAAGTAGTTTCCGATCACATTTTTAATTCAGAACGTCATTATAACGCCCACTTTAGCATCTCCGTTAGCGTGGTAAGGAAACAAACAGGACTTTCAACATAATATAGTAAATAGATTTAAATTAAGCATTTCCAACTTGAAAAACAAAATGGTTGCTTTGAGTGGCCCCCATTGCTTTATACATACTGATTGCTATGAGCCTTCAACTATGAGACATCGAGTTTCACAAGATTTCTTTGGGTTCTTTCAATTCAACGATCTCAAATAAATTAACAAGACATTGATAGGGATAAAATACTTCGCTAATGAAAACTAATCATACAAGACAACCTAAAACCGACTTACTCAGCGTTGCTGCTGCCTGGTTTCGAGGATGATGTAGCTCTAGATTCATCTGATTCGCCTCCACTTGCCACCAAGGCCGATTCAAAGTTGGAGATTTCATCTCGTTTGACTCTCTTCGCAGCGGGTGGTCTGAAAACACTTAAGTTGTTCCTAGAAGCGGGAGTTTGCTGACCCCTTCCGCCACCACCACCAGGTCGTCTCATCGGATTTGCACCACTTCGAGATTGGGCAAGTTGTCTCTCATTCTCCGCTTTTATCTCATTAATAGACGTTTGACGTGCTTTGACGGCTCTAGCATGCTCACTGCGAGCCTCCTGTGCTTTGCTAGCCAATTCAGAAAGGCGTGATTGAATCTCTGTCATTCGGGAGAGCAATTCTTCACGTTCCTGCCTGAGAGCAGCCAATTCGATGGTCGCAGATTCAGCAGAAGCTTTACCACGTTCATCAGCAGCCATACGAAGTGCAAGCAAGGAATCCAAGCGAAATTCAGTGCGTCGATGGTTAACTAAATGCTGTTTAGATTCCTTTTCCACTGATTTACTTGGCACAGGATAGAAATTACCACCACCTTCTCTGAGGCACTATAAATGAAGATTACAGGATTAACCATACATAAATTAGCGAGTTCAAAAACAAGCACTTACTACAATCAGCCTAAACTAGAACACGATATATTAAACCATAGTCATGAAATAAGAATGAACAAACTGATGAATTAAGAGCTCAAATGAATCCGAATTCCTTGGATTTGCCGTTATGCTCGTTTCTACTTCAACATGGCGCCACTATACACTGCTTATCAGATAATTGCATGCTTGCCAATTTAAATACCACGATAAGCCATGTTCTCCACAGAAATCCAATATACCAAAAATGGGTATCACTAAATCTGCGTATACAGTATGCAGGAAATCATATGAAATTAAGTCATTCCAATTTTTTTATAAGTTGCCAATACAAGAGCAAAATTAATTAGGATTCTTCCAATTCCTTAACTTTTATGATTAAAAGTGAACTCTTTCTCACCATAGTTTTAATGCAGTTCATGATCGAAAGTTCTAAAACAATTTTCGACCGCACAGACTATGGAAATCTCGCATTTGAACAAGATTACTAGCTACATTATTTCAATCACAAAAAATGTAAGCAAAAAATCACACTCATTTACACTCCGTTTAATTCATCTTTTGGGGAGCATTTACACTTACTTTAGATATATCAATAACTCCATCAACGAAGAACTCTGAGTTCTCTTGAATCATTTCTCTGGGTATACGGTAAATTGTACGAGGAACATTTTGTGAGATTTGAACGCCGGTGATAGGATGCGTGTTTGAGGTTATTTTCCGCGTACCCAGAGTAGGAGTGGCGCTTGGAGCAATCTATTATCAGCACAAATTGAGTTATAAGGGGGTGGGGGCGAGCGTTAATGATAATAAGGTTTAATTAAGCGTACATTATGAGGCGATGACGATAAGAGTTCAGGTTGCACACCCCATCCCAGGCCAAGATAAGTAGGCCTATCAGTGGGTAAATTATGATCCATAAGGGGTTTTCTGTTCAGTTCTGGAGCTTTTTGACGAGTAGAGCTGTACCATTGCCAACCATCGCCTCCTAAACGTCTGTACTCTTCGCCACGAGTCTTCCAAACAGTGTGAGGCACAGGCTGGACGGTTTTAGTTCGAACCAAGTTAGTTGGAACTGCGTTGGCGGCTGTAGTAACGCGTTCGAGAGCTCTCTTCCGTTTCTCTTCCTCCCTTTGGGCCGAAGTGAAACGATCCAATTGCAGTGGACCTGCAAAACATAAAAGGAAAATGATTACCACAAGATAAATAACAAAGGTTAAATATCTACCTCTACAATGACTATACAAAGAACGCCCATCTGCACTGATTTGTGCCGGTCACTAGAGATGGCAACAACTATCCAGTGAGATTCACCATATCCACCTTTTAATCAAAATGAGTATTGAAAATTGACAAAGTAACACTGTTCTAGTATCCCAAGAGCTAATATTTCAATCTCCGAAGTTCGAAACCATGGGTTCAATGACCATCAATGCACACTCAGTAAGTTGGAGGGGCAACTGCATTAGTTAAGTCAAAATAAAAATAGAGAATCGACGTCCGATCTTTTACAAGAGGATCCATGATTTTGCGCCTCTACTGACATGATAATTCCACTAAACCGTCAATAAGCACATACCCAAAGTCATTAGATCGATTGCTCATCCAGAGATGTTGATGACAAAATTCAACAAAAAAAGTTGCAGAATGCAACTCTCATAAAGCAGCACCAAGATACCATAATCCAAATGCTTGGAAAATTGCATTCCCAACAGGTTCGGTAAATTTCACAAACCCCAACCTTATAAAACTCAAGATTCGGGTTTTGGCAGATTTCCTAATTACAATGACTTAAAATTTTGGTTTCACGTGATAGTCTCAATTCATAGATGACGATTGGTTTGACTTCAGTTTATGACCATCTTTACAGACTTTAGGCAGCTAAGCAACATCCCACTATCTGATACATGCATTTGGAGTTTTATTCGCCAACTTAACAACGGTCCCATCTTATTGGTTATTGCTACCGACTGCCACTCATTTCAATCCAATACAATTCGAAATTATGCTTATTATCTCTGTTACTCAATACGCTACTTGTTCCAGTGAATGTATACAAAAAGTTATAAATATGGAAAACATTTTGAAACTTATCAAAACACATTCAGAAATTGGAATGACTGGGTTGATTAATTAAAGGAAATTAAAAAAAATGGTAGATCAAAAGTGAATTTCAAAGTCAAATAGCTTCATATTAATAAATTTACCCATGGTAGCCATCCAAGTTCGAAGGAATGATATCTGTCTAATGGAGGCCTCGAGACGACCCAAGAGATCAGTTAGTTCGAAAACAGAGGAAGACCTGAGAACAGCTTCTATCCAATCTTTGCGAAGCATTCGCCAAGCTGGACACATGGCCCCAGATGGTAGCTAAAGAGGTCAAATTAAGAGCGAATTAAAAAACAAAAAAGAAAAAAAGAGGATTAAAGGTATTGACACCAACCAAAGACTCCATGTAGCAAAGAGTAAGTTTCATGGTGTGAAGCCATCTCTGTGGACCAACAGCATCGGCTCGTCTTTTGGCAAAATAGTCATCTTTAAGAGGTCTCTCCTTCCCAACAGTTGCTCGATGAATCATTTCAGCCGTTGCTTCAGCATTCAACCACTTCCAGGCAGCCATAGCAGCATCTGAGAGGCAGAATTTATTTGCTAGAGATCGGTGCTTTTCCCTCTCGTCATGCTGTTCCGGCCGGGTGAGAGCGATATTGACAAGCTCTGCTGAACCGTTATCCCCCATAATGGTGGGATTGGGGACGAAAACACCTTCTGAAAGCGTGTTTCTCCACCTGCGCCAACGGGATAACGGATCCAGATGGCTTGTAGGTGGAATTGAGAGATCAACAAGTGCCGGACGCGTTTCCTGATGTGCAAGACAAATTTATTACTTGTACATTGAATGTTATAATCGAATGTTAATGCTCAAACCTAATAAAGCGGAGTTTCTCAAAGTTGCTTTGTTGGCATAGAGGAATACTAGGATAGAGCTTCTTTGAGAAATCGTATTTTACATTTCATCTAGTACAAAGGATTATCTCATTAACTGAATATGTATTAAGTCCGATTTTTGCTTTATCAGCGCAACTTATTTCAAAATCAATGAAAGTAAAATATTTGCAACACTAATTTTGCGAAGATATGCAATTTTAGGGTCAAATCATTGATGAACAAATAGATTAAAGATCATTTTCAAGTACCAAAATAGGTAAAAGCAATTTTTACCCAAACAGTACGAAGTAAAAGCATCGACAATTATATCAAAACTACTGGCATTACGTAAACTGACTTTAAAGTAACAAGCTTGGCAAAAACTCTTGATAGGACCCATAATAAGACAGAGAAATCTGAATAACAACTCCATAAAATGCTATTAATTTAACATTGAGTGAGTTAAGAATTTCTGTACCCTAACCTTTATTCTTTGAGAATGGATTTCCGGAGGAATTGGAAAGTTATCAAATAACCCATCCTGATTGTGGATAAGAATTCCACCCGATAAATCCAGAAGAAAAGCGATTTCCATTGGAGCGGGAGCCCGCGACTCGCCGTTATTGTCATCGCATTTTTGAGGAGACATTGCAAGTTGAGAATTGGCAAAAAGAGCATTCAATTGGGAAGCATTGAGAGAAGGCAGAAGGGAAAGAGCTTTTGGCCACTTTGCCACCTCATCCTCTTCCTTTATCACAGTGTTAATTTCATCAACTTCTCTACCCTCTTCTTCTTTGGGCTCAGTTTTCGGTTTCGTCTTTTCCAACTGAGTAATAAGATTGTCAAAATTGGCACACAGACCTCGCTCCCATTTGGTTGAAAGACGCTGACGAACTAAGCAGATGCTTTCAAGTGAGGAGTAGTAGTAGACCGGTGGCTCACTGGCGTAAGCAACATAAGGATCCGTAGGAATATTAACTTCAGGAGCTTCGTCTTCCTCTTCTTTCACACTCTGATTATTTTCGCTATTAGTGTCTTCGAAGTCTTCAAGATCATCAGTGGGGTCGTCGGCTTCTAACTTCTCCCACTCCTCATCTCGAACTCCCTCCATCAAACCCGGCAGTTTAGGCTCCCGTTGTGCGAAATCCGATGGTTCGCTAGACATAATGAAATGGCCATTATAGTAAACCTCATCACAAGCGAAATAAGTTACCGACATGTTTCAAGAAGCAATTAGAGTAGCTCATTCATTATGACAATTTTCTTGGAGCGTAAGATCAACTTGGGCAAAGTAGCAGATAAAGTCGACAACTTTATTCAGCTAAAAAGTATCTACCCAAATAGCTTTTGATAATTAATATCATAAAAAGTCTAAAAACAACATTGGAGACATTACTCTCTCCGTTTGAATCTTATCTCCAACGCAACGTTCTCTTTACTTTAGAGTTGAGCATTTTTAGGGAAAAATAGCTCTTAATAAAAACCGCAGCTAAATAGAAGTCTTATTTTAAGACCAAAGTGCTACTCCACTTCACCTCCCTCCTACTCATGGAAGATAACAAGTCAAAACTTATAAACTCCCCGTATAATAGTAAAAAAATGCAGGTTTTAAAAACAAACCGTCCCATAAAGGCCATTAGAGTTAAAACATCACTCATAAAAATTCGGGTAAAGAATAAAAAAATTCCAGGATCATCCATTAACGTGAATGCTAAATAGATTTATGACATACTTAATTATGCAAAAAGTAAAAATAAGCAAAATTTGTAAAATGAAGTTTACCGATTAAAATTTCCAGAAAAGGAAAGTGCCATTTCCCCCTAATATAGATTTAGCAAGCATCAAACTAGAAAATCACATAAGTCACTAATTTGGGTAAATAATTTACAGGACCCAAAGTAGAAGGACTTAGCTACTATGCGATACATAGATCTTATCCATAGTTAACCAATTAAACACGCGAAGTCCGGCTCATAATGGGCATTGGACAAATAAAATAGAAGTGCCGAAAATCTTCTGATTGTCGATGTTTCGAATTTTTCTCAAAACAAAAAAGTCGGGAAATAATGCGATAAGTTTGAGTTCACAAACACCAAGTAAATCCGAGCACAAAAATAGAGAGATTAATAAGTGTCAAATCAAACCACTCACACAAAAAGACGGCCTTCGAGGTGCCAGTAAACGCGACCGGCACGATCATAGCCAAGGGGTAGAATTTTTGCTTCTCCACGAGATTTAGGGATTTTCTTATCCCCATACATTTCATGTTCCTCTACACAAAGAGGACACCACCACTGGGACTGTGGCACCGATTCCAGTGGAGGAGTTAGGCAGGTGAGATGAAACACCGCAGGACAGGTAGCGCAGCACAACAACTCCCCACTAAGTCTACAAACCCGACAGAAATCATCATGGGCCATCATACCTTCGCGCAATACATCGGCTCGAACAGCACCAGTACCAAGGAATAAGCCAATCAGACCACGGAGAACAGCCAACCTCTTGGAGATGGACACAAAGGGATAGGAGGGATCGAGTGGAACCACGCACTCATCTCCATCAAAGAAGAGACTGGTTGTTACAACACTATCAGTGCCGCCACTTGCAGTGAGTGCTCCTGCAGTGTTACTCCATGCTAAAGCCGCTGAATTTCCCACATGAGCAAGAGCCTCTAAAGCAGGAATTTCACCAGATTTAACTGAACTCAAATAGAGTGAGAGAACATAAGGCCACGTGTACTGATCAAGAACATAGCCAAATAAGAGTGAGACTGCATCCTTGCAATCTGGTGGACAGAAATGTGTTCCGTTATTCTCATCCTCTTTAATTAACGCTTTGAGAAGAGAGATATGAATAGCTGAAAGCAGTCCTGAGTTTTCATTTGCCATAATCGCCGAGAGGAAGTCATCCAAGCGGAACGGGGAAAGCTTCAATAGACGGCCAAATCTACGAAGATGCTCGTAAATTGAAACGGCATCAACAAGGTATTGTTGAGGACAGATAATATCCCGACTTGAAGGAGGAAGAATAAGTGGTGGAGCTTTACGACGGGAAACAATAGAACTCATGCGAGGGAAATCGGAACCTGGAGCTGGTTCTAAATTTAAATCTGCGCCCTCCTCCATCATAATAACATCTTCAGCACAAGGCGGTGGAGGTAAATCGAAAATATCTTCAACGTGGTCTTCTTCAATAACATCATCTAAAGCTGCGACTTCAATGTCACTCGCCTCACTGGCTTTTGATGACTATGTAAGGGGATGAAAATAAGCAAAAATTAATGCCTACCTGACCGTCCTCATTAGAATTAGCGTAGAGACGTGCAACGACAACTTGAGTTCGAGGGCGACCTGGCCTACCAGTGGCTCTATATCTACGCTCCTCTCGTTTCTGCTGGCGAAGACGTTGCATCTAAAAAAGAAGGAGCTAAATAGCGAATTGGGTAGCAAAACTTACTTCTTGTTTCCTTCTCCTTTCTTCGGCTTCTTCTCTTTCTTTTTCTGCTGCAAGTCGTTCAAGAAAAGCTTCATCATCAGAGTCGTCTTCTCCTGGAGGAATATAATCATCTTCCTCATCATCACTCTCAATCCAAGGCCGTCTAGGATCGATAGGACGCTTTCTTGGTCTGCCACGCCTTGATCTCTGATGTTTTATTTTCTTTCTCGGCCTGCGACCCACGGGCTCAGACTCTAAAGTTGCAAAGATACATTTGATAAAAGAAAATTTTAAGTGAAAAACGTGCAAAAATATAATAAAGTACCTTCTATTCTGTTCACACGGGACTGTCTATCAACTAAACGTTGCTGTAATGTTTGATTGATTTCGTTTTTTGTGGGGCCGATAGATGTCGTCTGCAGATTAGCCCATTCAGAGGGATCAATAAAGGTGATTTTCGGTCGCTTTTTAGAACTGGGATTGGTAGTGCTCCTTTGGGGACCATCGGCTCCTTGAGCTTGACTTAACGAATCACTCATTTCCCTTCAAAATCCCAAGAACTTATATATTTCAAGGTCAGAAATACAGGTTCTATACAATAGTGCAATATACGCTTTGAAAATATACTTGTGTAGTAAAACAAATACATTCAATTGACAAGAACGATTGCATACTGAATTTATTAAAATATTATTGAATGAGGTAAATCAATTTAAAATAATAATTAACTGAATCCATTTGAGTAATACTTTCTATTAAACTAATAATTTGTATTTTATCTCTTATTCGCAAGTCCGTATATAGTCATATAATGCTGAAGGGAAAATGCGATGCGTATTTTTCAGGTTGTAGACGCTTTTATATACTATTTATAATTCTAAACCAAACTTTTATGCGCATACAGCTGGCCAAGTATATATTTGATAAAGAACATTTTTAAAATTTTTTCCTAAATACCAGCAGATATGGGAGTTGATTAAAAAGCTTGAACACTTTCACATTGAATAAGTAGAAGCCATTACAGTAAAAACTTTTATATTTTAACCACTGCCAATATTTGAACTTGTGAAATTATTTTGTAGTGAAATGCCATAATGCTATTTAGCGTTCTTGAATTACTACTTAGATAATTGCGATATTCTTATATTTTATCAACTGGGTTGGGCAAAATATTGAAGTATGGTAAAATTACTTCCTATGGTTTGCCAATAAATCATATGCATGGCTGTTTTAAGCCCATCACCGGCCAATTTATAGGAGGAGTAACCCACCAATTTATTTCCTATTTCTAAAATAGTTTCGTATGGTAACTTGAAGGGGTAGCCGATAAATTTAAAATTACTAAAATAAACCAATATTATTATTGAATCAGTGTTACTTTCCGTTGAAATCAGGAACTTAAGTTTTTCCGAAATGTAAACAAACGTAGGTTGACTTTAGCATTATAAGTTTGAAATTTGAGAACTTTGATGTTTTTTGTGAAGATATTTTGAGTTCAGCTATCTAAATACATATTCTGGGGTCTGGTTAACATAGACCGAAGCCGAGAACAATGGAAGTTCCACCGAATGCCAATATGATCAAACTTTGTACATCTTAACAGGAATCAAAGACCACTTCCAAAATCATAAAACGAGAGTTGAGTTGAATTAAGGAGTATGAAATTGACCTGCAAGTCGGAAGAGTAGAAACCGGATCATGATGAACAAAGTGAATTCAGGTACACAGAGGATTTGGTTGATTTCGCGATCTGATTTCCTTCATAAAAGACCAAAAAATCCTCAACTAGAAAAAAGGATTCTGAGAATTGGCTCAGCATGTGGAAGTACAACTTACGTTTACGAAGCAGAATACTTAAACCCACAAATTGATTGGTAAATGTTAACTTTTGGTTATACTGTAGCTGAATCATGAGATTTTAAATTAATTTTTAGACTTTCCGTAAGAAAGCCCATAACCATCAAATTGATATGGCTTGCGAATATCCATTTTCTTACAGATTTGCATGTGCCTTCATTCCTTTTTTGGGTTGGGACTTACCAAGTAAGTGCAGAGGTACAATCGCATCTATAACTATTTGCAAGCATCAACAAATATATAAGCATTGGTCAACAATGGACATGAATATTGTCTCTTGTCCTCAAATAAAGGATGGTTGAAAAGCCAAATTACCAGGACAGTTGATCAATCAACTGTATCCAACTAAAATTGCCAACGATTAGAGCAATCTTCTCTGTCCATTAAAAATACTTCCTAAATACAGTAAAATTAACGCACCTGACAACGCATAACATGTCTCACTGGTATTTAAATAAGCTTGAGTCAATGAAACCCGATTGTCTTGAAGATATTTCCCACATAATTTCACTGATTTTTCCCACAATTAATATCAGTTAACATATTAAGCCTAAATAAACTTACAAATCAGCATACACTATACTGTAAAAGACAGTCTTAATATAAAATAGTGGTAGAACCAAAACGAATAATTTTAAAATAACTAGAATAAAATGGAAACACACAGGTTCAAGCAGCAAAAGACAGCGTCACATATATTAGAAGTGTAAATTTTCAAAATACATCGAAATTTATAGGGATGATTTGCCTAAGATTTTCTCCAAAAACTGATTGAATCCATGCCCTAAAGTCTTCAGGAGTTAAAGAAGCAAACTTTTCACTAGAGGACGATCTCAACCGATTCAATGTCATTGCCTTCACTTTACTAAATTCCTTGCCATATTTTTGCCTCAATTCAGGACCTAGTAATTCAGAGATTACGGGCAACACTAGAAGACCTACTCAAGGAATTAACGCAAGCATTAACAAGGGACCGCAAAACATCATCAATAAAGTGAATTGGATTCATCTTGTTAGCTTCGCGAGACATGCTTTTTTCCGCTTCAAGTTTCTCCCAGTCTATAAATACGAGGGGTTGTTCTAGAACGGATTGCACAAATCCTTCGATTTCTTCGACGATGGAATCAGACATTGGACTGCTCAATTCAAGGTTATGGCGTTCCCATGGATAAATGGCAGCATTTGGCCACTGGAAACGGGAATTCATTCGATGGATAGTGCTTTCAGGGACAGAAGAAGATCTTTCTGCATTTCGCTTTATGCATATTTCCAGTGATGTTCGAAGGCTAACTGACATATAAGCAATCTTTACTAAAGCCACAAATAATGCATGTATATTAAGGCTTACATATCTTAGAAAGCTGATAATACTGCTTTCGCATGCTTCTGTAGTAGAAATTGTCATCAAGTATTACAATCACGGGCTTATTTTCAATGCTTGAATCTTCACAAGAGATTACATGAAGCTTATTCGGAAGATATGAATAATCCCCTTGATTATAATGATTGATGAAAGACTCGATGCACGAACATAACCCTGATCTTTCACTTTTCCACTGTTAAGTGGTTAGTAGCACTGAAACTTACAGCATAATCGTCGCTCTTCTCAAACACTATATTTTCGTCAAAATGAATTGACAAAAATTTGTGATTTCTGGCATTTTTCACAAGTTCATTTGCGGCATATGATTTTCCAGAGCCTGGTAAACCAGTTAATACGAGAAGAGCTCTAACCCTAGAGGTGAAATTACAATCTACCATTTAGGCGCGTCGCTTACGCCTAGATGACCTTAAAAATAGAACGCATTTATTTTATAAAAAATGAATACCACAAACTATCAAAGTAATGCCTCAAACGACTTTAAATTATAATAAGTCAATATATAGTTACTAAAAGTTTTCGATATTTCACTATTTGTAACAAGGATATCTGCAATGTATATAAACAGTTTCGGTATAATTATGACAGAATAAAGAATTGAAAGCTACAGTTATTTTGCCCTGTGATCTTGAGACACATTGCAGGTTTTTAAGCTCGGAAAGATTTCAATAACAACCTTCTCTTAGTATTTGATCGTGTAATAAACATGTGTTTTATAATACTGCTTCAACTGTTCATTTATTTGGACGGAGAAATAATAAAATTCGATTTCGTAAGCTATAGTATCAATGAAACCGTTATTAATTTGGGGGTGCTTTCAATTTGTATTGTAAGTGTTTACCTTTGTCCATTAAAATTTCCCTGTTTATATGTAATTCATATTTTATTTAAAAACGATCGCTCAGTCACTGTTACCTTACCATACATTCAGAAAATGTGAAGTTATGTCAACTTAGTTTTTCATATTAATATAAGCTTGTATCTTTCGTGAAAACTCTTCAACTTCGATTTGGGGTGTTATTTTCACGTTTATGCTTGAAGTTGAAACGAATATGTTATTATTTATGTGGTAAAGTCTATGGTGTTTTAAAAATTGTTAGAGAAAACAGTATTGATTGCATATTTAAAGGCACGTGTATATTTCGTACGATTTCTCTCGATGGCGTATATAATCTCTCCCACCTTTGCTGGTTTTATTGTGGTAATAAATATTTCTAATTACTTTCAATTGCGTTCAATTATTCTAAATAATGGATCTTTGACAAGTAGATTAATCTAAATAATCTTATTTACACAATTAATTTTCTTCTGTACATCTTTTATGAAATAATTTCTTCATATCATTCCGAAACTTCTATTTTGTATACCCAGTCTTACCATGCGCCTAAATCTTCTGCTTTTTGGTATAGATTATGAATATGGTGAACATTTCTCTTGCACTTACTTATATCACTTTATCTCTCATCAAATGGGGATTCGATCGACTTAGTGGGCGGAGAAGTATCGAAAAGACTTTGAGGGAACTGAAAGGAGTAGTGAGTTTTTGAACCGTTAATAAATTTAAACGATTTTATGACCTTTATGTTGAAACGAGCCATATGGTAAATATATATATATACTCACTCAGCAATCAAATGATTGCTAATTAACTACCTGTAACTCTTGGAGATATTATACTGTGATTAATAGTTTGATTATAAATATATCATCTTAGCATTGATTTTAGTAATAAATTTCAAATTCTTTAAGTTCGAATTATATTGAATATGTCTCCAGTGTTTTGGGATATCGATAAATCTCGCTTGAAACCAGAACTCGATCCACTTAATAAAATAATTAGCAGAATTGAAGAAACGATGATGAAAAAAACGAGACCGATAGGCTTTAGTGACTAATGTCGTACAGAATAACTAAAAATTAAAACCAAGAATAATTTGGTTTTTTTTCAGAATCAGCATTTCGAATATTATCGATTCATTGGGAGAAAAATAAGTGAAGACAATTTCACAAAAATGTTTGAGGTGTACAATACCATGCTGAAAGTGACGTATGAATGCCTCAACCTAGAATTAGCAAATAGGTATGTGACCAAGACAATGACTCTACCATCGAGTAGAGGCAGCATAAACCCCCCCCCTTACCACCTCGACCTTCCCCACCAACCTCTTCGTCTTTATCATTACCGTCATCTAGGCTTCCCGTCTCCACAAAGAATGATCAAAAGGTGAGATTCACTTTTTAAGAAAAATTTATTTGAGTATTTTTTTCTTTCATCCTTTGTCTTTAATTTCAGACTCATAGACCTCAAACAAATACTTCACCAGAGGGGTGTTCATTCGTCGATGTTATCATGGAATTGAAGCAGAAAAAGTACAAACTTAAATCTCTTAATGGCAGTATTTAAATCCGATCATAATACCAACGAGCCACCTTCAAAAGTAAGCTGTTAGAAATGTTTCCCAATCCTACAAGCAATTACAAAGTTTTATAACTCTTGCAATAAATCACATCTTTTTCAATTCGTTGCTCGAAATTTCTTAACATAGTCTCTTTGTAGTATGTTAACCATATATATCTTCAAATTTTTGGTCAATATCATTGTTAATGATCTAATAAGGAGACAACTGCTAACCCCTACTTCAAAACGTATATTTATTCCAAAAATTTCTCTGATATTAATGCTTAGTGATAATAGGCACCAAATTCCCCGTTTAATCGATCAATATGGTAATCTCTAGCTCTAATTGATATTCTTGCGTTTTTCAGGTTTCTCTATCCGATATCTACCGCCACCGATGCTTACGAAGCAAATGACTAAAACACTGCGGATATGAAAGGTTGTAGTTGTTTACTACCCTAACAAAGCCTAATTTGATTAGTTGCGTTCAATTATAACTGATTATAGCATGAACTCTGTCTAAAGGACATCATCCTTCAATTTCACGTATCAAAACAATGTGAATAAATCATGGAAATAACTAACAATTTGAGTTTTTAATGCTTTGCTCAAATTACTCACCGTTTATCTGGAATTCTGTATTATATGAATACAGAATAAAGTTAACTTTCAAAGTTTTCTTATTTCATGCCAATCAACAAAATTAGTAACACTGAAATCCATTTGCCGTTAAAGGTGTGGCGGGTTACTATTCTAATAAGCCTTGACTTATGCACAGTCTTCCCTCAAGCAAGTTCTCCTTGGTTGAAAAGGCTCCCAGGACTCTCCAAATTACCAAAAAGCAATAGAGGAAATAGACATAGGTCGTGGAATACATTGTGGGACACATCATCGCCTAGCCAACATCACGTGCAAACTCGCGTACGGACCAGGTGCGGTGAACTGACCGACATTAACCAATCAGAGACGCCCATTTGCTTTACCGGATCCGCCATGTTGATAATGACTAAGTTCCTTCCTTTACACAGTACTGACGTGCTACGTCTTAAATAAACGTATTCCTCCTCGCTCGCCTCTTTCCTCCATAGCTTTGCAATAGCCTAGCTAGTTTGGGAAGTTCATCGATAGTAGAGATTACTGAGTAAAGTCCAGGCTTATTGGTGTAGCTGTCCGCTACAACATTTATTTATTATGTGTTACTGACTTGATTGCTTTTACTATGTAGGGGCCATTGATTGGCGTCTGGATAGGTAGTCTCTACGATTAAGACCGTACTTGCTCTCTATGCGAAGAATAGCTGAATTGTGCACTCCACAAATGAATCACAACGAATCATTGAGTCGAATGAGTTTCAGAAGAATTTGTTTTTAAATTTTCGACTCATTTGATCCTGTTATAGAAGTAAGGCTGCCACTACAAATTGATTTGAACTCCAATTATCCATTGTAATAAAGAAACTAATATTTGGAACATTCATTTACAATACAAAACCTTGATGAGNGCTTCACAGAGGAGAAGGAACATCAAAGAGGAAAAAGTCGAGAGGGGGATTGAACAGAAGAGTGTTTCAAAGATGCTAAAGAGACAGACACAAAGGTAGAAAAAAGGTGAGGTGGGT
>UZAE01012422.1:0-29296 GCA_900617975.1 Rodentolepis nana | reverse complement strand
CCAAATTTGCCTTTTTGCCTAATTATTTTACTTTGCTTGCAGTTCCTCCAGTTCTGAGGCTTTCGAACAAGTTTGAGGATACAATTACTCTGAAAGCTGGCAGCTCAACTGTTATCGAAATTCCTTACATGGCAAGTCCTAAACCCAAGGTGAAGTGGACTTGGAAGTCACCTGTTAAGGACAGTCAAGAGATAACACCTAGATTCACACCGGATACAGAGGTACTCGGCCTGACTTCTCTTCCGATTTCACGCGCCAAACGAGAAGATTCGGGAGATTATACAGTCAGAATCTCCAACGAACTCGGGGATGTCACCGTCACAATTCACGTCTTTGTTCTGGACAAACCTTCTCCACCTCAAAACTTTGAACCAATAGATAACACCGGTGATACCGTTTCTCTCAAATGGGAAGAACCCGAGTTCATTGGTGTCGAGATAGGTACAGTTCTGGAATACATTGTCGAAATGCGTGAAACCTCCATGCGCTCAACCAAGCTAGCGACTAAAACAACCGAACTCAAAACGACAGTCGAAGGATTGCAAGTAGATAAATCCTACGTTTTCTCCGTTGCAGCAAAGAATTCTGTGGGACAGTCAGATTTCGTTGAAACTAAACCCATTTCAACTAAACTTGCATTTGGTAGGTTTGATGAAACTAAATACTTCCATTCGAAAGAGGTAGCGACTTTAATTTATACTTATTTCTTATAGGGGCTCCTGCTACACCCAAAAATGTTCGTGCATTGGTGACTCCTGAAAAGGGGCTTCCAGCAGATCAAATAATCGAACTCTCGTGGGACCAACCTATTACGGGTTCCGTCACACCTGATTCGAAGCCAGAATATCTGATTGAAATGAAACAGGAAGGAACCGATAATTGGGTTGCAATACCAAATACAGTTCCAATTAAGGACACAACATTCGTCGTCCCACTTGAAATGATGGCTGAAGGAAAGAATTATCAGTTCCGTGTGGCTGCAAAGAATAAGGCGGGCACAAGTCCATTCTCTGAGCCCTCACCTCGGATTCAAAAGCGTAAGTTGAGTTCACATTGAAGGAACTTTTTCTTCAACCTAAATCGCTTCAAATTACTGCTGTTTTTTCTAGCTGTTGATGTCGTCTTTACCAGAGAATTGGTTGATATTAATCTGACGGAACTTCCCAAAGATGCTCTCTTTGAATGTGAGGTTTCAAGGCCAGGAATGACTCTCCAATGGGCTAAAGATGGTGTGGAAATCAAACCAGACTACCGAAATATCTATGAAATCGTTGGTGAGGGACCCTCTGCTAACATGGTTCATCAGCTTATAGTGTTAAACGTTGGTCCAGGTGATCAGGGAGTCTATACCGCTCAACTCATTAATGGATTAACTAGCACTTCACAACTGTCAATCAACAGCCCTCCAACGATCAACTATGAAGGAAAGAAGTTGATAACTATGGCAGCTGGCAAGAGCGCCATCGTGGAGGTACCATATTCAGGAGCCCCAGCTCCAAAAGTCAATTGGTCCTTCAATGGAGGTGGCTTGCCTCTTGGAATGGACGTCAACAAACCCATGGCCTCTGCCCAAACAGTCTATGGACTTACCTCCTTGCAACTTCGTCGCGTAGACCACACAGCTGAAGGACACTATTTTGTTCAAATCAGCAACGAACTCGGAAAAGCAGAACTCGAAATTGAAGTTAAAGTATTAGATGTTCCACAACCAGTTGAAGACCTCAAAGCTGAAATGGTTAAAGGCGAGCCGAAGACCGCAAAAGTTACGTGGAAGCCACCTAGTAAGGATGGTGGAATGCCGATTTCATGTTACGTGCTTGAGAAACGCGAGGGTACTAAAAAGACTTGGACACCAGTTGGCAAGCCCTCAATCGATACTAGTCGAGATATTCCTGATCTTAAACCGGGACAAACCTACTTCTTCCGTGTATTGGCACAGAATGATAACGGATGGTCAGAACCCGCAGAAACTCAAACACCACTTCGTGTTGAAGCTGCATCCAGTATGTTTTTAGTCTCCATTAGCAATAATAGTTAAATGGGCATTAACTTATCAATTTTGAAATGCTTTTAGAGCCTCCAAGTACTCCAGACGCACCCAAGGTTGATGATGTTACATCGACTTCTTGTAAGATCACCATCGAACCACCATCTTCCGATGGAGGCTCACCAATAACCTACTATCACTTGGAGAAGCGTTCCAATCAAAGGGGTAACTGGGTCCGGGCAACAAAGGACAAATTGCCATCTTCGGATTCAAGTAGAAGTTGCACTGTCTCAATCACGGATCTAATCCCAGATAACGCTTATGAATTCCGTGTAGCAGCAGAAAATGCTGACGCTCTGACTAGCGAATTCTCTCTACCCTGCCCTCGAATCTTGACTAATCCCCCATTCAGTAAGTTTTAGCTAATGTAAAATTCTCTGTTTTGTCTAACTGGATTGCTTAACAATCTTCTATCTCCTTTCAGCTGTCCCTAATCGTCCATCAAAGCCAGAAGTTGTGATTGCAACTGAAAGTAGCGCTACTATTAACTGGAATCCACCGTATGATGATGGCGGCGATAATATTAAGCGCTATGTCGTCCAATACAAAACCACGGATGGAACCCACTGGGCCACGTGCGAGGAGGAGCCAATCGACTGTCAAATGACCATCGTGAAACTTAAACCTGACTCCGAATACGAATTTCGAGTGGCTGCCATCAACTCGGCTGGTACCGGCGAGTTCTCGCTACCTTCAGAACCTTATACTCCACAACAAGCAGTTGGTAAGTGGGCACACCTTTTAGAAGTTGAGACTATCAGCTACTTCTACTCTTGCTTTAATCTAATTTACAATTTTAGAATCTGCTAAGCCAATAGTATCGCTTCCATTGGAGAACATTACTGTTCTTGTCAACACACCGATTGAACTTGAATGCAGTTTCAAATTAGGTGAACCGAAGGCCACTGTTTCCTGGTAAGCTTTGTTTCCTGCTATTAAGACTATAAACATTCACAATAGTTTCGATAAAGGTAGTGACGAAATTAAACCACAAATTCATTTCATTCCTTCAGCGGTCAAAACCACTACTCAAAAGGTCAAACTTGATGTCTTTGTTTTAACGCATATAATTTGAGTGTTGGAAAATAAGGTATAAGGACCAAGGGGTTTTGGCTCTGAAAGTCTCCAAATTTAAGTGATTTAAAGCAAAATTTGATTATTAAACTTGTCTTAAAGGAAGACCCTAATGTTCTGCAGAGCTGTCAATGCCTTTCTTTGTGTGCTTTAGGTTAAAAGACGATAAACCAGCACGCAAATTTACCACTAATTCACCAACTGACCGCAACGCAAGTCTGAAGACGAATAAAGCTCAACTGGAAGATGCTGGTATTTACACTTGCAAGGCTGAAAATGCTGCTGGTATAGCTACAACCACATGTCGTGTTACTGTGACCCAGAAGCCAGTAGTCAAATTGGAGCATCCTCGTGGTGCATCGGAAAAGGTTACCGGTCGCATCAGCGATGGAAAGTTGACAGGATGTGCTCAGGGTAAATTGGTAGTTGAAGCTGTCTGTGAGGCTGTTCCTGGATGTGAGGAATTGGTTTGGCTGCACGACGGACAGCCACTTGTAGAAACACCTCGTAGATCGATTGAACGCAGTCTTGGAGATGTACATCCTAAAGAAAGACCAACTAGTCCGGTTCGAACTCGAGAACGTCTAACAATCAACGCGCTAGAACAGTCGGATACTGGAGTTTATCGAGTTGAAGCTAAGAACAGCGCTGGAAGAGCAGACGCTGCTGTGACCCTCGTTGTAACTGACAGACCTCAACCTCCAGCTTCAATCAATGTCACAAAGACACGAGAACCAGATTCCTGCTTCATTCAATGGCAACGACCTGTCTCAGATGGGGGTTCCAAACTCACACAGTACGTAGTTGAAAGCGTAGTTGTCGCTCCTGATAAGGCGGAATCTGTTCCCTCCTCTGAATTAAGCTGGACTGTTATTGGCAAAACCACTCCATCTGAGCTGGAATTCAAGGCTCGAAATCTTAAACTTGATGTTCTCTATGCCTTCCGTGTGTCAGCCGAAAATGAAGTCGGCCGTAGCGAACCTATTGAAATCGATACCCCAATAATGCTTAAAAGCGAGAGTCGTAAGTTGCTGAAATACATTATATATTGTGATTTAATCGTGTGCGGTTGTTTGAGCTCGCGTGTTGTGTTGTAGAAACTCCCGGTGAGCCTCTTAACGTGTCTGCCACAAGAGAAGGACCTCGAGAAGCTACAGTTAAATGGGAACCACCTTCGAAACTCGATAAGCGAGACCTAATTGGTTACGTTGTTGAAGCAAGAGAGGCCTTAGATATCAAGAGTAGCCCACCAAATCGCTGGACTCGTGTTGGTCCTTCAGCCATCAGGGAAGGTACTAAGCTTCATCTCACCGATATCAACCCAAATATGGATATCCAGTTCCGCGTGATTACCCGCACCAATACTGGAATGAGTGAACCGTCGGAACCAACCGATTGGCTACCCAAGCCCCAAACTGAATTGATTAAAGAAAAGGTCTCACCAACTAGGGCAGATGAAGTTGATGGCGGATCAAAAGATGGTGTTGACGGCACTCCCACAGAAGATCGTCGCCCAAAAGACATTGTCGAGCAACTGCTTGAATTCAAAGAAGCTATCAAACCGAAACCTCCAACAACAAAAGGTAAATTGACTCTATCCTTAACTTCGTGTTTTTTCTCTTTAAACAATGAGAGGTGATAATTTTCTAATTCTAGAACCACCGGAAATCAAAATTACCACCGACAAGTTGTTTAAGTCTCGAGAAGGCACAAATCTTCGGGTTCCACTACTTGTCAAGAGTCCTGTTCAAGCAACTGTCGAGCTAGAAATGGAAAGTGGACGTCCTCTAAGTGGCGAAGCTTCTCTTCGAAGTGTTGTAGAGCAATACGGAGACTCTTATTATGTCAATCTTAAGAATCTGGCTCTAAGTGACACTGGTCATTACAGAGTTAAAGCAACGAATGTGGCTGGAAGTTCTTATGCATCATTTGAGCTCATTGTTACCGCTCCGCCACAGACACCTAAAGGTCCGATTGAAGTCAAAGAAATCAAACCCGCCAAGGGTCTTTACGACGGAAGCACAGTAGAAGTGGCCTGGAAACCTCCTGTCTTACAAGAAGGAGAGATACCTGAAACAGCCGTGACAGGTTACATTGTTGAAAGAAAGGACGGAAGGAGAAAGGATTTTGGTCGACCCACCAAGGTTAAGGGGCGTGATAACTGTACTGCCATTTTTGAAGATCTTCAGCCTGGTGTGGAATATGCCTTTAAAGTATCTGCAGTGAATGGTGCTGGTGTAAGCGAACCTCTCTACTCCGGCCCAATCACAGTTAAAAGCCCATTCGGTATTGTTTTGAATAGCCAAATCTATATTTCAATATACCGTTTAATGCATGTTTTAATTGTATATAATCTATTACAGACGTTCCTGGAATCTGTGAGGGACCGTTGGAATGCACTGATAAGTCGAACACTTCACTAGTACTGAACTGGAAGCCACCAGAAAATGATGGAGGCCTTCCAATCAAAAAATACCACCTGGAAAGAAATGAAGTCGGTTCGCCCGATGGCTGGCAACCTTTGGCCACTGTAATGGCACCTACAACAAGCTATCCTGTAAGTGATCTTCGTGAAAGTATTGCATACCGTTTCCGAGTGCGTGCCGTTAACGATCAGGGTAACGGGGAATGGTTGAGCACAGAGACTTCTGTTTCACTCAATCGGCGTGTTGGACCGCCTTCGGAACCAGAGAAACCGCTCCGAGTTGCACCTGTTGATGATACTACCGCAAAATTGTCATGGAGACCACCATTTGATGACGGTGGGTCTCCAATTTTAGAGTACATTGTCGAGTCTACCCATGGAAGCACTGGACAGTGGGAGGAGTTGGCTATAACAAGAGATACTGAGCTCAAAGCGACTGGACTGATTCCTGATGAAACATATGCATTCCGGGTATCTGCTCGTAATGAGGCTAGTAAGACAGGGCAACCTCTCTACTCAGTTCCGTACACACCTAGCGCACCTCCTACAGCACCTGGCAAACCTTCATTACCTTTTGTCGCGCATCCACTTGAAGCAGGTCAAGTGGTTCTTGATTGGGGACCGTCGCCTGTTGGCGGCGTATCAGGATATGGACCTCCATCAGAGTATCGTGTAGAGCGTTGGGAATCTGTGAAGGATCGCTGGGTCTATGTAGCAAGAAAGCCTGCTAATGAGGGCACTACAGTTCTTGTAAGTGGATTGAAACCTGGAGAAAGCTATAAATTCCGTGTTTTCGCCGAAAATGCTGCTGGTACAAGTGAGCCCCTGGAAATGGACAAACCCGTTCTTGCAGTCAGCCCATACAGTCCGCCTTCTGCACCCGGTGGACCAATGCATATCTCAGAAGTTCAGAAGGGTGAATCGGCTACAGATGGATCCGCTCGACTCTCCTGGAAAGAGCCGATTGATGATGGGGGGTTGCCACTGACAAGTTACATAGTTCAGATGCGCTACGCCAACACAACAGCATGGCACAAAGTTGCTCATCTTCAAGAACCCTCAGCCGGCGACGATGTGGATGTTATTCTTCCTACTTCAACCCCAGTTACTAGTCTCAAACGTTCAACTGGCTACTACTTCCGTGTCGCAGCTACAAATCGTGCTGGCACTGGACCTTTCTTGGAATCTGAACTCTTTGAAATGCCGGAAGACGAAAGTATGTCAAGTTATCGTATTCATTAAGCACTCTGAACGAAGTGAATACTGTTAAATTTCTTGCCTATTTTAGGTTGCCGTCCAAAAGCTGAATGGATTCGAGTTGTAGGAAAAGGAGCCGATAGTGTAACAGTTGAATGGCTTATACCTCATGACTGCAGAAAGGATCATGGACCAAAAGTGCCGCATCACCTTGCTTTAGATGGATTTAGGGTATACGTAAAAGATGCAGGTATTCCTAATGCGGAGTGGAAACCAGTTACCGACCTTGATCACTATATGAATCGCTTGGTTGTTGGTGGACTAAGTCCTGACAAGAGTTACTACTTTGGGGTTGCTGCTCTCAATCAAATGGGTCCGGGAGAAATCGTCTCTACTGCAGAACCAGTTTCTCCAGAAGCTGTTACGAGTACGCTTAAAGCTTACCTTTCTCTTTTATAGAGCCTCGAGTATGAGATAACTGTATTGTACCTCTTTTAGCTGTTCCTGGCCAGCCTGTTGGTCCACTAGTTGTGTCTGACGTTACTCAGGACAGTTGCATTCTAAATTGGAAAGCCCCATATAGTGATGGAGGAACTCCAATAACTGGATACACTATTTTCAAACGTGAAATGTTCAGAAGAAGCAAGCAAGAAGTCGGAAGTGTTCCTGTCGCACCAGGAAGTTCTCAACGTGCCTTTGAGTTCAAGGTTCCATACTTGATGGAAGGCACCTCCTATGAGTTCCAAGTTGTTGCTGAGAATAAGAACGGATTCTCTGAACCTCTTGTTACAACAGCTGATGTTCATCCTCGCAAGATGACAGGTAATACAATTTTTTCATTTTGGAAATAAACTAGCTTTAATCTGACCTTTAAACGGCCACGTGCTTTGTTTTAGAACCACCTGGAGCACCAAGAGGACCACTTTATGTCAGAGATCACGATATTGGCCAAGTTGAGTTGGCTTGGACACCCCCAGTAAACACTGGTGGATTGCCAATCAAGGGATATAAACTGGAAATGCGTGAAGGAAGAAGCTTCACTTGGAGAACTTATCCAAATGATGAGAGTATCGTCGCAGATAGACCTTCGGAGCTAGCCAATCCCACAACCATCGTCTCTGGCATAAAGCCAAACAAGGAGTACTTCTTCCGAGTTTCCGCTATTAACACTGATGGCGTTGGACAGCCACTCACTGCCACTGACAGCTATGTGAAGAGAGTACGTCTTGAACCGCCGAAACGAGTTGCAGCTAAACTGGCACCATCGACAGAAGCAGGCCCATCTAAAATAGAAGTGACGTGGATATCACCTGATATTCCTAACTTGAATGGATTCAGCGTTGAAATGATGGATAATGATGATATCAGGCATGAATGGATACCGATGGACTTCATTCCAAAAATGCCTAATGAACGTGGAGGTACTGCCTACACTTATAGGACTACAGCTCCGCGACCAAAGTCTGTCTATAAGTTCAGAGTTAATGCTGTGTACCCCGAAGGCAAAAGCGATTGGGTTCAAAGTGATTTTGTTCTTGCGTCTGAGCCAACTAAAGAGACTCGTTTGCCACCTCCCATTACTGAAGCTAAATTTGTTCCATCTGCAGCTACTCCCGGTGGAAGGATACCTGCAACACTTCGTTGGGAATCTCCTGATAGTGGAGATGTGGAATCAATTCGTGGTTATGCCGTTGAGAGTTGGGATATCAAACGCAAGACCTGGAGACCTGTGGCACATGTACCTAAGGAAGCTCCACGTGAATTGACTTTTGAACTTCCTCCATCGCGCCCGACACCATTAATGCGAATTACTACGATGGGAGACACTACTAAATCAGTGCCGTTTGAAGTCCCACTTGAGCGAGCAAAACGAATTGAGAGAACTGGAGAAATTCCAAGTGATTGGAAACCACTTCCATCAATGACAGGGCCAATTATACCCGAGTATGAACCAGATGAAGAACTGGCATTGGCGAGAACTGGGGCTGCAACCCCCATGGTATCAGAATTTATTCTGCAGAGACGACAAGCCGCTCTTGACATGATACGCCGAACAACCGCTACGCCAAAATCGGCTGGAATTGAAAGAGAACCACTTGAAAGATTTTTCGCCGAAACTCCCTTGATGGAACCTCTTGATTTGCGTCCTGCTGCAACAACACCATATCCTTTGGAACGCTTGTTAGTGACTAATCTTGGAAAGACTACGGCTACCGTCGAATGGCCAGAAATTGGAGACCAGAGCGGTTTCACTATCGAACGCTGGCGCCCAACCAGTGGCAGATGGACACGATTAGCTGAAGTACCACCTACTGAAACAAGATATATTGTGCCTCTCTCCGATATCCCACAGACCCCTCGACCTGGTGAGGAAGCTCCTAACAACCTTTGGGTTCGTGTTGTTCCAAGAGATGCACAAGGTAGGCCATCTGCTCCTGCATTCCAACTGGAGGAACCAATTTCTCTTCCAGGTGGAGAGTTTGTTCCATCTTCCGTTTGGGGTGTTGATATGACACCTGTAGGTGGAGCGTTGACACCTGGACGACCAATCGATGTATCATGGCGCCCACCAAGCTTTACAGGTGGTCTTCCATTAACACATTACAAACTTGTGTTAATAAATGCTGATACTGATGAGCAGAAAGTGTTTACTGTCGGTCCGAAAACAACTACGCATAGGCTTGAAGGCCTAAATCCACAGCATGAATACAGAATCTCAATCACCGCTGTGAATCGTATGGGGGAGTCACTACCTGTTACATCCACCTTACCAAAGCCGCCTTCCTTGGAAGATCAGTTGAGGCGACCGCCTGCACCAACTGGCATTGAGTTTTTGCCTGTTATGGGCAGCTCTCGTGAAAGCAAATCTGGTGTTTTATCATGGCGACCAGGTTCAAGAGCTGGTGCCTATCCAACTGAGTCATATGTCATTGAAAAGTGGGATTCCCGCAGCAAGCAATGGGTTCCATTCAAAAAGGTTGGAAAAGACGTGACCGAAATCACTATCCCACATTTGTTGGATGATGTAGTCTACACTTTCCGAGTACGTGCGCAAAATGAAGCTGGATTAAGTGAACCCGGTGTTGCGAAGGAGTACTTCAGTCCTGGTAAACCTCCAGAAGAGCTCTTGTTCCCCAGTGAAAAGGCACCTCCTGCACCTCCAAGAGGCCCTCTTGTATACCAACCATTAACTTCACAACAACGACTCGACCTTGCAACTGAACAAGCTATTAAGATGATGGAATTCCATTGGGAAGAACCTCTAATTTCTGATCGATTCACAACACCAAGATCCTATGTCCTGGAGGCTAGAAGAGTCGGACAACAAACGTGGTCAATGGTGGGAAGAAGGCCAATCCCAGAAGGTAGCCGTCTGAAGGTGTCATTTGGAATTATGCCTCTACCAACCACTCCTCTTCCAGATATTGATTTAAGCCTTCCATTACGCCAACTGAGACCCTTGACTGTACCCAAACTGCCTTGGCTACCTGGAGAGCCGAAAGACTATGAATATCGCTTACTGTCCGAAAATGAGTATGGAGTGAGTGAACCAATCTATATGAGACCGCCCACTTACACGCCAGTTGTTCGACCATATTCTCCCAACAAACCGACTGTGAGTGAAATGGTTACCTATGCTCCACTTGAGCCTCCTCGTGGTCCGATTTCAGTTTCCATAGTTAAACCTAGACCATTGAGTCGCAGAAGTCTACTGACTCCCGACTTGCAGTTTGAGCCAAGAACCGCTCCTGATGTCCAGATTTCTTGGAGACCCCCACTAGCAACACAAAACTTGCGTGGATACGAGATCTCATACCGTGAACCATTCCGCAGTACGTGGACGAATCTAGGTACAGTTGATGCTACAGACACAAGCTTCAGAATTCCGAGAACAATGCTCAGAGAACTGCCAGAGACGCTCCATCTTGGTATTTTCGCTGTTGGTGATAGTCACACACGAACTAGGCCTTATTTGTCTTCAAGGCTTGAAGATACTATCTTGCTTCCCAAACCTAAAGAAGAAGATTTCTTGTCACGAAGGGAACTCACTACACCAATCACACCCGCTTATGTCAGTGCTAGGGTCGTTGATGGACCATTTTCACGTACAGCTCTGGGTGTATCACCAAGCGATGAAATTGAAATCTCTTGGTCGTTTCCAGAAACAAAACGCATGCCTGCACGTCCTGAAGGCTATATCGTCTTCTACCGAGAACTTGGCAGCCAGCAATGGCAAGAGATTGATCGCTTCCCTGGGGGCCGACCAAAGGATACTGTTGCCCTTCGTGAGCTCCCCCGAGATACTACCATGTTTCTTGGTGTCGCTCCTCTTCTTTCTGGACACATAGGTCCAATTGTAAGCACTCCTGATACCGTTCGACTTCCAGGTCGTGAACCTATGGATAGACTTAAACCTCTATTTGAACGTAAACCGCTTGAAATTAAACCAATTTCTGCAGGCGGAATTGAAGTTACTTGGACTTCTCCATCTAAAATTGATGAGCTACTTGCACTTAGTCCTGGAACAGCACCCAAATACGAACTGCAAGTTCGACGTCCTGGAGACAGTCTATGGCGATCAATTAACAGAACAGCACCTCTGGATATCTCAAGTAGACCTTCACTTGGAGAGAGACAAGTTGTATTCAATCTGCATGACCTTCATCCAGGTGATAAGCTTGAACTCCGTCTGCTTGCCTATTCAGATCTTGGCAAAAAGCCTATTCAAGTCACACCAGATCAAACGTACAAGTTCATTTCACCATACGGTAAGTATAAAATCACTTATTCTACATATCATAGTAAGTATTTTAAAACGTTGTTTTCGTTGTTTAGATATACCTGCGGCACCCAGAGGCCCCCTAGTTGCCGAACGTAAAGCAATGTTGCCTTCAAGACTTCCTGCCTTGTCCCCTCTAAGAAAACCCGCCGGTGACTTTGATGAGCTTCTCTATCGACTTTCGACCTTCCCTGATGTTCCACTGACACCTAAACCCAGTGAGGGTCGTGAAACACCTGTCGATACCTTGCGTTTGAGTTGGCGTCCTCCAGAAGATACAGGTGGATTACCCATCACCCACTACCTGATTGAACAACGTCCATACGATCACCATGGTCAACCAGCCTCATGGCTGCCTGTTATGACAGTTCCTGCTGATCAGACATCAGCACAACTTCTTCCTGACTTACGAAGATATGATACCGAACCGTCATTCTATCGAGTACGTGCAGTTAATGCTATGGGACCTGGGCTGCCTTTGGAGACCTTTGAACCAGTAACTATGCCTACTCGTGGTAGAGTACCATTGGCTGAGAAGGAACCAATACAACGATTACCAGAAGCTCCAATGGGTCCTTTGAGAGCAAATATCCTTCCAGATTCCATGGTTAGCCTACGTTGGGAGGCACCTAAGCGATATACACCACGTCATATGGAAATAAATTCAACTCCAATTTACCCACAGAAATACATCATTGAAGCGACATTAGCAGATGATTCAACTGCTCCATGGATTGAAGTTGGAAATGTTCCTGGTTCCACGACAACCGCAATGGTTCGTATGCCCGACGTTAGTCTTTTCCGACCCGGTAGCGCTACAGAAACTCCAGTTCCTCGACCCTTGTTGTATCGAGTTAGAGCAGAAAACAAGTATGGCTATAGTGCTCCTTTGACAGCAAGAGTTAGACCTGACTACAAAATTAGTGCACTACCATCAAAGCTTCTCCAATTGCCCGATGTTCCTGTTCAAGCGAGAATTCTGGAATCGCGAGAAGATTATGAGATTGGTGTACCGCCTTCACTTGAACTTAAATGGGCTCCATTTGTGCCCCCAACAGCAACACCAGGATCAATATCTGATCGTTACCTTCCAGTTGACTACAGTTACAATGTGGAATATCGTCCAGTTGGTGATTTAGGTTGGAGACATCTGGCCACTTTGCCCCTTGGGCATGAACGCTACACCTTCTATCCACCGGCACCGACATTTGGAGATCTCGAGCATCCAAAGTCTGAGGCTTATCAGTTTCGAGTTGGTGTTCGGGGACCAGGTGTAATGGGTGATTATAGGGATTCGAACATTGTCTCCTGGAACTACCGTGTACGAACCCCTTATTCGTTGCCTCTCACAAGTCTTAAACCGATTTCAGTTTCTCGTGCTCCAATAGATGTGCAGTTTGTGCGTGCAAGAATCGACACTCCAAGAGAACCATATGTGAAACCGACGGGAAGCATTGCTTTGAGATGGAATTTGCCTACATTTAAGGGTGCTTCACCACCCGAAGGCTATGTTGTAGAGCGATGGCTTCCTGATATAAATACATGGCGTACAGTGAGCCATAAACTGGAGGACCGTGGTCATGGAGTCTACGAAGCAACTTTGCATGCTCTACCCGTAGACGAACCCCACTTCATCCGAGTTTCCACTCTTGATGGTATGCGTCCAAGCGAACCTGCTACTCTGCCTTATCCAATCTGGATTCCAACCCCTCAGGTTGCTGCCAAACCAGGTAATATATGCCCCTTCTCTAAGTTTGAATCTCCACTTTGCCGAGTTTGTTTGAATGCTATTATTTTTCGTTTTGTAGTGGCTCCAGAGCCTCCAAGACATCTCGAAGTTACACCCATCTTGAGAGATCGTCCAGGGTTCTTACTGGCTTGGACACCGCCTGATATTCCATTCATTCGACGAGCTACCGATATTCCAATTATGCACACCGGCTATGTGGTTGAATATCGACTTAAAGGTGGTGATTGGAAGTTACTAGCAGATCTACCATCATGGCAGACATCACTGGAGACCACTAAATTTGAACCTGGAAAATCATATGACTTCAGGATCATGTCCAAAGGACCTTCTGAACCATCATCATCAACGCCAACAACATATCGACGAACGCTACCCTATACAGAAATAGCGCATACAATCAGGAGCCAACCACTAGTCTCTGGTCCACACATACTTCCAAAAGAGACAAGTAAGTGTACACTTATATTCTATACATACACTTTCCATTAACTTACACTGAAATTTTCTTTTAAGTGCCACCACCAAGTCTTAGCGGTTTACTGGATGTCTCTCCAGCTCGCGAAGGTGTACAACTCTCTTGGGAACCACCGCCAAAGCCTCCATCAGGCTACGTAATTGAATTAAGTTGTCTCGACGACAGACGTCATCTCTGGCGAGAAATTTCCAGAATTCCATCACTTGACCGTGGAGTACCAATATCTAGCTTCTTGATTCGTCATTTGGATGCGGATAAGTCGTACAGATTCCGTGTTATCCCATACAGAGATGATGTCTATGGTCAACCCGTTGAAAGCCTGCGTCCATTCCGTCTTCAATCGGCTGATGAATATGGTTTCTATACTTCTCAACGACCTATTGCTGTTCCACCACCTCGTGAACCCGTAACGATTGAAGAGCTTCCATCTGGCCAGTTCCGACTTGGTTGGCGTCCTCCTGCACTCGATTTCAAGACACCGTTGCCAGGTCCGATTTCTTACGTTGTTGAGCAGCGTATTCCTGGTCGACGTCAGTGGATCGAAATCGGTCGAACACCAAACCTCAGCTACACTCTAGATGTGGACACTACTTCACAATTTCGCATCAAGACTCTTGTTAGCGAACCATCAAGCATTCTTCGGGGAACTGAATACCTTATTGAGAGTGACGATGGACCACAGTCTGACTGGATTCGGTTTGAAGATCAGATTATTGAACCTACACGAACAGAGATCTTGGAACGTACAGTCAGATCTACACTGCCAACTCCAGCTGAGGTTCCCATTCCAAAACGGCTGTACACGAGTCACATTGGGCCATCTTCTGTATTGCTTGAATGGGAGTATCCGAAATTGCCAGATCATCCAACCGGTTATCTGTATATCGAACAGCGTCTAATTCCAGACTCTATGAAGGAAATTGTGCAACCATTATGGGAACCCATTGCTCGAATTCCAATCTCCAGACACAAGACCAGTTATGAAGTGACGGATCTCTTGCCTGGACGCTCATACCTATTCCGTCTTATTGATAAGTATGGCGGAATCGGATCGTCACTAATTCAACGTGAAGTAACCCTTCTTAAACCCATAAGAACCCCTGGAGGGGAACTGAGAGGCTCCAGTCTTCCTAAAGGCATGGAGTATCTTATGATGCCAAGAAGCTTTTCAACAACATTCATTTCATCACCACTAGGTGGACTGCGATTCACCTGGCTTCCACCAGAAAGTCTAGAGAGTTATACTGGCAAAATCCGCTACAGAATCGAAGGCCGTTCCATGTACGACAAAACCGATGCCTGGAGATTAGTGGAAAAGGATATTAAAGGAACTGAGTACACCCTGGTTTCCACTGACTTGGAAAAATTCCTCGGTCATCAGCGTTCGCTTGAAGATAGTAGAAGAGGTTCATCGACAGACTGGCACTTCCGAATCATTGCCACCGCTGATGGAGTCGATAGTCATCCGAAGTTGCTGTCAACTCCTGTCTCCATTACAACTGAGCAAGGTAATTTCAATAAATTGATCCTTACACTAAATTGAGAACAAATAATTACCACAGTCATTTTCTTTCGTATTTCAGAACGCAAGCCTTTGCGCTTTGTGAAACTTAATGCTAATCGTGACCTCAAATGTGTTCTGGGACAGACTTTAGTCATTAATATTGAAGTTGAGGGCTCACCTCAGCCGACTGTGTCTTGGTATTTGAACGGAATTGTCATTTATCCACAAATCGACTCAAATTACATGATGATTTCCAAAGCACCGGGGGTCTATGAGCTTCGTATTAATAGTATCGACTATATACACGATGGTGCCATTACTTGCAAGATTCAAAATCTCTACGAAGAAATTGAGGAATCTTGGAAAATCCACATTGATGGTAAGATTGTAAAACACGATATTTTTGTTAGAATCCGTCTCTACATATCGTTGGCAATTACTTTTTCGCCTTTAGCTCCTGTACGATTCAGCCGAACTGTCTTCCTCACGGGACAGAGTGACCATCGAGTGATTAGTGGAGGAAATTGGAACGTACGACTGCCACTCGACGTGCCTTATCACGTCACTGACAGATCAAGATGGGTTCATCGCGCTTGGATTGAATGTATTTGGAAGCCAAAACGCACCTCAACTGATTTCACTCTCCCAGCAGAACGACGTGCAAATGTCAAGATCTCAGATTGTGGTCGATGGTTGACCCTTGATATCTCAGATGTTCGCCTGCAAGATGAAGGACTCTATCGCATCTGGATTGAGAATGAAGCCGGTCGAGATTACTTTGACCTTCGACTTTATGTTGATGACAAACCAAGAGCCAAACTCGCTCCACCGTCAATATATCCTCATGGTCCGGGTCGATTCCTCCTAATATGGCAACCGCCATCTTCGGATGATGCAATCACCAGTACTGGATACAGAATCGAGTACATTTCTGACAAAGAAGTTGAAATTGAAGAGAATTGGCGTCTACTTGGTACCACTACAATCAATCAGAATGAAGTTGTAATCGGCTCTCAACTCAAGCCTGGTGAAAGGTATCGGTTTAGAGTTCGTCTACAGAACATGTTAGGGCTCGGTCCTTCTAGTGAACCGTCAAGATTCATAAGTGTTGACACATCGGAAGAGGAATTTGAGAAACCAACGGTATCCCGACGTCTTTCTTCACAAGAACTTCCTATTCGGTTCAGTAGCAGAAAATTCGAGGAAAAGTATGAGGTGATTGAAGAATTAGCCAAGAGTAAGCATGCTTTCCTCTATCGCATAAAAGACCGCGAGACTGGAGCGTATAGGATTGCCAAGATTGTAGATTTGGGCGATCTCTCTCATATTCCTACCAGCAGATCGTATACTTCTTTGACGGATTTCCGCGCCTCTGTCTATACACCTACAACGCGCATTCGTCGTGAAGCTGAAGAAGATCGCCGTCTTCGGGCTGAAAGAGAGCTCAAACTTCTCGCCTCGACGCACCATCAGAACTTGGCTGAACTAAGAGATGTCTTTGTTGATGCTCAACGCTTGATTTGGGTTATTGATGATATGCTTCCAGAGACTCTATGGGATCAAATAAGAAATCGCATTACTATAACGGAGTCAAGGGCCGCTGTGATTATGCAGCAAATCCTCAGTCTATTGGAGAGTATGCATTCTCGCAACATTGCCTTCTTGGGCGGTGTTGATGCCTCCGATATCTTCTTCGCCGATAAAATGCGTAGAAAAATCGTGTTGGGTGGAGTACCACAATACTATAAACTGACAGAGGACAAGCCAGTCAGACTGACTTTCAGATCAACCATCTACTTCCCTCCTGAACTCTACTCTTCTAAGACACGAACCTCTAGTGCTAATCAAAACGCAGAGATTTCAAGGGCTACTGATGTCTGGTCAGTGGGTGTTCTGCTCTACCAAATGCTAACTGGCGATACCGAGCACCGTCCAAGCATTGAAGCCCTAGAGAAATTAAATCTCTCTCCAGAGGTGTTGGACTTTGCACGCAAGATTCTTAATCCTGATCCTACTCTTCGTCCATCCGTCACAGAAGCTCTACGTCACCCGTGGATATCCACGGAAAGGAAAACCGTCAATGAAATTGTCTCACAGAGTGTACAACGCCTTCAAGATGCTACCAACAACGCATACAAATACCTCCTTCGCAAAATTGATTGGAATGAAAAGATGGAGTCAGGTGAGACCGAATTTGTCGATGAAATGGAGCATGAAATTCGCAAGAGACGAAGAATTATTGAATACCGTAAGCGTCGTCGCATGAGTTGGGATGAATACGATGACCAACGTGATTACCATGACGACAGCATTTCAATGAATGTCTTCCTCCGTGGACGTGGTCGTGCTCCAAAAATTACTGTGCCAATGGTCAATTCCGAAGCCCATGAGGGCGGTGAAGCCACTCTGAAGTGTGTGTTGACACCACCTCATGTTGGAGATCTTCTAGACCTCAATGATGTCAGTGTTGAGTGGTCAGTGAATGGCAAGGTCATTGACTTTGAACATTCAACTCGACGCATGTCTGATAAGTATTCTGCTATATTCGATCGTATCACTGGCGAAGCTAAGCTTACTGTTCGGAATTTGAGCGTCTTTGATGCTGGCACGTACGTGGCTACATTCCGTGGACGATTCGGTATTATATCCGAATCAGCTAACCTTAAGATTCACCGTAAGTTTGTTCTCTTTAACCTTCTATTCAATCCCCATTCGACCATTTTTATAATTAGCTGCTTTTGTCTGATTTAGGTGGGGCAGTGCCGCATTTGACACCGAAAGAAAGGACAGCAGCTATGATGGGCGAAATCGGAGCTAAGATCATCCGACCTATCGTTGATCATACTGTGGTTGCTGGGGAAACCCTTAAGTTCAGAATCCGAGGTTCATTTACTATCCCTTGCTACACTCAAGCTTTCTCTAACAATAATTGACGGTAATTAACGTCCTTTTGTAGTTGGCGGAATTCCTAAGCCTAAATGCACGTGGAAACGAAACGGAGTTCCTCTGGATACTGATCCCAACTGTCGTATTCAAGAAGAATTGGTATCTTCAGCACTCGGGTATACAAATGAAGTTACATACACGATGGAGATTCGCCATACAAAACCTTCAGATGCCGGTACCTACACAGTTAGTGTATTCAACAAAAATGGTTCTGATACCTGTTCTGCTGTAGTCAACGTTCTGCGTAAGTTTGCATTAAACCGTTTCAATATATTTGAAAATCTGAGCATAATTATAATCGAGGTTCTCTGTGTTTAGCTGAACGCAAGACCGGTTCATCAATGCCAAAATTTGTTACTGGTCTCTCGAACGCTTCTGCATTTGTGGATGATATCATTACTCTTGAAGCAGAAGTGGAAGGAATCCCAGATCCACAAATTCGATGGTTCAAGGATGGTCGAATGTTGGTTGTTGGTGGCCGCTTCAGCACCGTTGTCACTGAGACTAATAGCATGAACCGCCTTACATGCCGTCTTACCATCACGAACTGTCAATATGAAGACAGTGGTGCCTACGTTTGTGCTGCAACCAGTTTATCTGGAACAGCAATTTCTGAATCAACTGTAATCGTGAGAGGTAAGTGATCCTTCAGCTGCTATTTGATACAATGGTATAAATTTTTAAATTTAATCTTTTCTTACAGGCGGGTCCATAACTTCAATTCCACGACGCAATTTCGAAGGTCGAATGTCTGTGGCACGAAGCCGTCCACCGGAATTTACTCAACGCCTAAAGTCCCGTGTGGTCTCCCTTGGTGATTCTGTGCGTCTCTCGGCTTCTATCATGGCCACCCCACCAGCAAACATTGTCTGGGAAAAGGATGATATTCCAATCAATACAGACTCAACTCTATCACCATATCAGATTAAGGTATATCTAATGGTTCCCAAATACCAACCCACTATGCCTTGAAAATAACGTTCTTTTAATATTAATTTTCTTTTTTTAGAACTTGAACGGAAACGTTGAACTTCGCATTGAAAAGTGCACAACTTCTGAACTTGGCAAGTACACGGTTATTGCCTACAATAGTGCAGGTGAAGCACGTTCTTCGTGCCATTTGGAGAAGGCACGAGATGATGCTTTCCGAGTGCCAATTTTCACAAGACAACTCGTAGATCGCTACCTCATATCAGGACAAAAAGCCATATTTGAAGTCATTGCTGAGGGCTTTCCAAGCCCCGAGTTCAAGTGGTATGTTGCTTTCTTCCTCTAAACCACTCTAACGTAAAATTCTTCAGACATTTTGAAGGTATTTTTTTCTTTTTAGGGAGAAGGATGGTCTAGATATACGACCAGAATCGCATCCTTGTTACATCTTCTCGACTTCTGCAACGACAGGTCGTGCAACATTAACAATTCCGACTGTCGAAAAACGCGATGCTGGTTTATATTCCTGCGTGGCACATAACTCAGTCGGGCGTGATCGATGTGCCTGTCTGATCTACGTGGATGGTAGTGGTGTTCAAGAGAGGAAAACAAATTCATCTGTTAATGAATCAACTCTAGATAGAAATAAACTTCCCCCACATCCACCGAAACCACATACCACGGAGCCATCTGGTAAGATCGAGGTCGTCACAGACCTCCCCAAAGTCATTGAGATCTTTGAAGGCGAAGAACTACGACTATTCTGCGTTGTCAAATCAGATATTCATCTAATTCGTAAGTCAACTCTGCATTGACCTTGTGAGTGTAAATGAAATGTTAGCCCTTTGGTAAAACATTCTTTCAAATTATTTTAGCCACTTGGACAAAGGCCGGTCGAACATTGGCCTTCGATGGTCGTCGACGCATCACTCGCAATCTGAGCGGTGAAATGTGTCTTACAATTGACCAAGCAATGTCGACAGATGCTGGCAGATACACTCTTACTATTACCCCTTCAGATGCAACTCTTGCCGAGACGATGGAACCGATTGTTCTCAATGCGCGTGTTGACATCAACCCTAAAATCCGATCTCGCATCAGGTAGCATTTGCCTCTTAACATTTTAATGCATATGGGAAGTTTTGGAAGATGTATAGAAAATGGAGGAGTTTGCTTGTTTGTGGAGACAAATTTTAGGCATAGTGAAGACTACTTTGAAACCGTTGTTCAATTCAAATTAATATACTTTTTCTTTTCGTCGTCTAGGACAAGCGAACAACGAGAATCTGAACACAGTGTGCGTTCAACTCGTTCATGGTCTCGAAGAGAAGGTAGCTACACCTATAGTAGAACATCAAGAGAAAGATCGTACCTTCGTTAGAAGATACTAGAATCAATTAATTGATTTCATCCATATCACTTGTAAAAATTCCTACAGACACTGTGTATAGCATACACCAACTCCATGTCCTTCACAAAATCTATCTGATGCCACTAATTTCTGAACCACACTTTTCTTTCCTATTCCTGCATATTTTGACCAATCACTGAGTTTATGTTGTTGTAAAAGAATTACCCTACTTTCGAATCAGAACTTTAACTAGCAATTCAGTTTACTGCGTGGCAGTGTGAGGTGCCTGTCTTCTCACACTTCAGCCAAATTTCACCTTTCGACTTTGCGGTTGTGCCCTTTCCTAATTTTGGCCACCGTAAGACATTCTAATCGACAAACTAATGCTCAAAACATGGTCAAACTGTCTAACGTTGGGAAAACGAGAAAAAAATCTGTCACTTCAAGTTCCAGCGCTGAAATGACCCTTCCTTCCCTGACCCTATCCCCTTCCCCACACAGTCGTTCCCAGTCAACTCCCCCCCCCCCTATCCCCGCCCCCAACCTCCGAACCATTAGTTAATTTAATGCAGCTGCTCATGATCTCACACAAAGTTATTAATGACAGTAATAACATTTGCTGCTTGAAGTCTTACACTCTAGATGCTATGCTTTCGCATTCTTTCGTAATGATCTCGTCATTTCTCTGACCAAATAATTGCATCAATAAAGCTTATCAATATTACAAACGTCTTTTCTTCAATAATTTAAAGGTCGAATTGAAATTTGTGTGAAATTTTGTGGTTTACTTTGCAGCGCAGTCATATCCCAACGTAAAGATGTAGATTCGAAGAGGTTGTTATAGGCTGCAAATCATTTTATTTTTACTGTTTCAATATAAAGAATTCACACAAGTCCCTCCGCGATGATATACAAATATTAGCAATAACACTCAGAATCGATACTCTAGGAACTAATCCATTCAGTAAATGTGGTAAAATGCATTAAATGCTCGAACATGTAAAAGACATAGATGATTATGGTAATTTTAACTTAAACATAACTGCAGAATGTATAATATTTTAAAATATATGTCATAGTTTATTTTGCTTTATTAAGTCCTTTGACACAGTTAACTAAATATTATATATTCAGGCGCATTGTCAGTAAGTTGCAAGAAAGATAAGAAGCAGTGGGATCGGGCGGCCGCGTTCTGCCATGTCCATCACGAACGTTAGCTATGTAACTCAATCCTCCAATTCGGTTATCCGATTGGCACACCCCGTGAGCAGGAGCCTACCTCACCTTTGTCTAGTAAGGCTTTGAGCTACCTCCGATCCGTTTGATTCCTGTTAATTGCAAAAAACATCTTCAAAAAGAGTTCATTAAAAATTTCTCTGTTATCTTAGGGCAGACGGTAGGCTACACACATTGAGCGTGGCATTTTGACGGCAACTTCCATTCTGATGTTGTTATATTTCGTCCATATAATTTGGAAATACGCTTAATCTAATTGATAAGATGGGAGGGAAGGCAAATGATAATATAATTTCTGCATTGTCTCAAACTTTCCTAGTCTAATAACGGTTGGTAGAGACAATGTAGAGAAGGAAAATCAGAATAAAGGAGAGAATAGTGTTTATATAATAAATCAAGCTAACATAACTGTGTTAAGAATTAAAGAGAGCTAAGAAAACTCAAATGGAAATCTACTTGACCAAATAAGAATATAAACAATAATAACTTTTGTTTGAGGAGACGTCAATTTCACGCGTAGTTTGAAAAGCCAAATTGCGACTCGAGCTCATTCTTTTGCTTCTTACATAAACATTTCCTTCATAACCCCGATGCTATCTGGATGGTTAATTTATTTATATCAAATGGCAGGCGTTTCGAAAGTTACCATTAGCCCTAGAGCTGACTTCGGGGCTTCACAGAGAGAAGAAGGAACATCAAAGTGACAAAAAGTCGAGAGGGGAGACAGAATAATAATTCACAGATGTAAAAGAGACAGACAGACAGACACAAAGGCATGAAAAGGTAAGATGAGTACTGTGGAAGGGGTCGAATATGACAAATAGTCGGACCATAGTAGTTTGAAGTCAGAAGTCAACTGCCGATCAATAGACCTTTTAGCCGTATGAGTATACGTTGCCCAGGGTGCACCACGTGGAGGTAAGTCTATTGCGCACCCTTGCTATCTGGATGGTTAAATTTGCTATTCTATCAATAAAGTTCAGTAAACCACCGCATATTAATCCTGAAATATTTTGCACAATTATTCTATTTTTCTGATTTATTAAAACCACCAGGTTAAAGCACAAATTTTTCTTACTCAGTTAAATGCAAGATAAAATTAATGAGTTAAACGAAATAAAAAGAGTCGCATTTATTGCAGTATACTCTTTAATCAAAGGTACTCAAAATTACATCCATAATGACCTCATGTGTTTGATAATTTTATAAACGATCTCTCGATTATGACATATAAAATGGTTATTTTTATTTAATCCCTATAAAGTTCTTACTGAATAAGAATTTGCCCTTCAAGGAAAACTAACACATTAATTATGAATTTGATTTGAAAATTATGCAGTGAGACCTAATTCCAACTACTTATGCGGAAAATAAGTTGACTATATGTGAATTATGATCACAACAATGTTAAGTTATAAAAATTAAAATGATAATATTTTATTAGAAGCTTATGCACAACTTGACCTAAGTATTCTAAAATCATTTGACTATTGTTTACTTCTGATATTGAAATGAATATTGCTTTAAATAATTCCTAAAAAAATATTTTAGTTGATTTTAAATACATTTTTAATTCTTATAAAGTAAAAACTTATTGTTGACGAAAAAACGATATTTGTTGAAACCAATCTTATTGTGCCGTACTTTCGGTTGCACTCTTGCCTCTTGGTCCTCACAAAATGTCTGGTAAGAAGGGAGATCAGTTGGGTTTCGCGGAAAATTTCTGCCTTAGCGGTGCCGCTGCGGTTATTGCTAAGACCGCAGCTGCTCCGATTGAGCGCGTCAAGCTCCTGGTTCAAAATCAGGGTGAGATGTTAAAGTTGGGAACACTGGACAAACCTTACAATGGTGTTATTGATTGCACTCTAAGAACCTTCCGCTCCGAGGGTCTTTTGCCATTCTGGAGAGGAAATCTTCCCAACTGTCTTCGTTATTTCCCAACCCAAGCTCTTAACTTTGCCTTCAAAGACAAGGTTAAGGCTGCCATCAAGCCCAACAAGGACGATCCTTATGCTATTGCTTTCTCCAAGAATGTTGTTAGCGGTGGTATTGCTGGTGCTCTGTCACTTGTCTTTGTGTACTCATTGGACTACTGTCGAACTCGTCTTGCAAGTGATACCAAATCGGCCAAGAAGGGTGCTGCTCGTCAATACGACGGTATGATTGATGTTTACAAGTATGTATTTCGAATTACAATGTAATCATAAATCTTGATAGGAAAACGTGGAAGACTGACGGTATTGTTGGTCTTTACCGTGGTTTCGTGATCTCATGTATTGGTATTGTGGTTTATCGTGGATTCTATTTCGGTCTCTATGATACCATCAAGCCTATCTTCCTTGGTGAAGATGCCGGTGTCACCCTTAGCTTCATTTTGGGTTATGGTGTTACCGTTACTGCTGGTCTCCTCTCATATCCCATAGACACTATTCGTCGTCGAATGATGATGACTTCAGGTAAGACTTGATTTGTATGTTTTTACAAACTATTCTTCTAGGTGCTGCTGTTAAATACAAGGGGTCCATTGATTGTGCTGTGAGCATTATCCGTGAAGAAGGTGCTATGGCTCTGATGCGCGGTGCCGGAGCTAATATTCTCCGAGGCGTTGCCGGTGCTGGTGTACTCGCTGGTTTTGATAAATTCAAACAGGTCTACATCACCTATCGTCTTGGAAAACCCAGTGCTTAAATTTGATGCATTACTGATTGACTAGTCGTCGTGCTACTAGAGCAAGACGTTATTAGTTTTTGGGTATATATAAAACTTGTAATATAGACAACTGGTATCTTGGTTTTGTTTTTTTCGTTGAAATGGTTGGGTTTTGCTGGTTGTTTCTGGAGAATTTGCAAACTAAGAATTTTGTCCGCCTTTAACGGGTAGTCTATTGAATGATTTTATTTCCAGCCGTCCTCGTGTAAATTGGTATTTTGCGAGTTGTAGTTCAGTTATTTTTTATGAGGCGTGAAGATGTCACTAGTACTGAGGGGTTCCGGTAATGCACTCATCATCGTTCCATTTTTAGATTTGAATTAACTTGTTACCTGTATTAGTAAGCTTCGAGTGGAATAGTCTTCGGTTTTTTACGGATTTGTCACTCGACTGTATGCCAAGCGCATTGTCGCCTGCCTTTTCTCAGTGGTAACATTTCGCGTTGAGAAGGGTTCAATAAGAACTGCTATTCGCTGGCTTGCATTACACCTAACACTCATCCGAATTTGTCGTCAGAAGGTCTTTTGGGTGGTGCATTCATTAATTGGATTGCGTCTTAGTACTGTCAAATTAACTTTTAGGTGTTTGAATTCGACTCGGGTTAAGTATCGTGTCTATTTGGTGTTCACTGAATTTTGACAATTTCTATTGACATTTAAAATCTCTAGGATATTTCTTGGACGCTTCAATTATTATTATACCAAAATTTCGTCGTAAGAATTGTAGCTCTAAAATATCCTTTTTGATGAGTACACATCTCAGCCTCCATTTAACCTTCTTACTTCTGGAAAATGATCCTGAATAGGCTTCAGTAATCTTCTGGCATGATCCCCTAGTTTAAAGGTGCTCTGAATTTAGCTGCGCTACGTTCTGAGCTGCAACAATGTAGAACGTGCGGAGTGAAGATCGTCCATTTTGACAATTTTGGATAAACTGCCACAAAATTCAGTCACCAAAATACAGTGCTATGCCACGTTGCAGTAATTATTGGTTGGTAGAGCTTAATTCGAAATCTTCTCGGCTATGGGTCTCCATAACATTCAATAATCCATCCAATATCTTACATAAGTAGAGCGTTAATTTGAAGTAATTGTGTAGATGCACTATAGTGCTTATTACTTTTCCACATCTTGATCAAATTTTCTGTATTGCTCGAACCTGTAAATTTAGTTTAATGTTAATAGATATACACCGAGTGCCTAAATCGTATCAATGGGAGCACTTAATTGCTGCATGTGTAATTGAGCCATTTTTGTTCTCATAGTTGCCCTCAAAAAAATCTTGCTATTATGTAAAGTAATTCCTGAGCACGGGCAAGCGGTATAATATTATCCTCAGTTAACGAGGTCTAGTCTGCAGACTATATTGTAGAAAATGGGGATTGCGATAGACTTACCTCCACGTGGTGCACCTTGGGCAACGTATACTCATATAGCGAAAGAAGTCTATTAAGTGGCAGTTGACTTCAAACTGCCATGATCCCACTGCATGTCACATTCGACTACTTCACAGTACTCATCTTATCTTTTCTCTGCCATCGTGCCTGTCTGTTTTGTTTAAATCCGTGAATCACTATTCTGTCCCCCCCCCCCCCACTCTAGACATTTTGCCACTCGATGTTCCTCCTCCTCCCCCTCCCCACTATGAAGCCCGAAGTCAACTAAAGGACTGATGATAACTCTCAAAACGCCTGCCATTTGCTATATATAAATTAGTATTGCAGAAAACAACCTAGACGGCTTCATTCTTGTAAGTACATATTTGTGCTAATAGTATATCTGCAAGCAAGACTGAATGCACTTAGATCTGCGGGGCTTATTCTTAAAAGGTCAATTAGCGTAATTTGTACTCCTACGACTTAAAGCAACACCGAACCAATACTTTTAAGTGCCCTATCTAAAAGATATTACATATCTATATCGAAATAAATTACTAATTGCTATTTTGAAAATCAGAAAGTATCTGTCTGCAGAAAAGTGGCAACTACTTGGTAACCCTTCAGAAGGACTATTGAAACAATCAAAAAATTCACAATTTCCTTTGCTTTATTTAATTAGTATGGGACGTGCGATAGACTTACCTCTACGCGGTGCAGCCTGGGCAACGTGTACTCATACGGCAAAAAGTCTGTTAACCGGCAGTTGGCTTCTGGCTTCTAACTACCATGACCCCACTGTATGTCATATACGACTACTTCCACAGTACTCACCTCACCTTTTTTCTACCTTTGTGTTTGTCTCTTACATCTTTGAAACACTCTTCTGTTCACCCCCCCCCCTCCCTCTCGAATTTTTCTGATTTGATGTTCCTCTTCCTCTGTGAAGCCTGAAGTCAACTAAAGGGCTAATGATAACTATCATAAAGTCCACCATTTGATATAAATAAATAAATTTAATTAGCATATATAGCTAAGACACTTATTTCTCGATCGAGTATTTTACTTCCCGTAGGTTTATGTTTTGAGAGTTGAATTGGCTCAGAGGCGTTTGATAAGTTAATCAAATGCACTTGAAATCGATTCGCTCCACCCTGTCACCCTTGCCCTAATAGGTCGAAGAGGACTTGACGTCTTGCGATCTCCGTAAACGGGAATTGCATGCACCCTTTAATGATACCAAACTGGGAGGTTTTGTCTAATCAGTGATAAGGTTAAAAAAAGTTAAGTTTAGACTCTCCACATTCAACTAATTGTATTCTATTAAATGATTGAATTTTGATGGTTAGATCAAGTGAAGAGCAGCTTAAAGATGCGTTATGTTTAGACATCTCGTCAAGACACAAGGTCATCTCAGGTAAAGCTTATATGTGTAATTTAAATGGGTTAGGCTTCAACTTGGTGGCGGTTTTTAAAGGCTGATTTGCAGTTCGCCTAGGTAGGGACTAACATGAGTGCCTACTCAATTAGAAGCCATTGGTTGACAATTGCATCGTGACTACTTTGAAAGTTCATGCAGTCTCGACCTCTTTTTTCTTCTCCCAAGTCAAGTTCCAGTCACTGACAAGGAAGTAATTTTGGAAGTCGAGATTTCAATGCATTAACCTCCTGATTCATGAGCTTGGAAGTGCTATTCTAAGATTATTGTTGCCAAGGTATAAAATTTGTGGAGTCAATGAACCAGAAGTGGATTGTTGAAGTTGGAGCAAAATTAAGCAAATTTTCCTAGAAATGCCGAACACACAGAGTTGTGTTGATCAAGGTGATTTGAATATACCCCGAGTGGGATCGAACGAGTAAGAGAGAAAAAAGACGGCAGATGGTCAAAGAAAAACGGATGCACGCGTTAAAGCTGACAGCATGTGTTGTCAACGGCACGCTAAGTTGCCTGACATTTCCCTCTAATTGGTGGTGAGTTTGAACCCAGGCTAAGATTCCAGAATGTTCTATTGGTCAAGAGGTTTCCCTGGTCAGCCTCGGTAGCGTTGAGCACTACAGAACTATTCTCCCACTAATTAAAATAACCTGCTTGAGTCCTCAAGATAGCCCTGTCGGGGAAATTGAGGTCGAATTTATGGGGCTGTGTTTCAGCGTTTAGAGATGGTCAAGATAAAAATTTTGGAACACATAAAAAACCTCGGATTTGTTGCAACTGTTAAGGTGGAAACAACCAGTAAATTTTAATTTCAGGTCTATCAAAACAACGGTCCTCATCCCATGATAGCAATTTTAATTATCGTATCTACTTAATTTTTTAGCACTTTGAGTAGTAATTACAGTGTAATATTTTGGTCAAGGAAATTTCGTTCGGTTTTCTTAATGTTCTGCCAACGCCAGATGACGTCGCAATCTGCATAATGTTTTTTTTTAATCAGCCAATTAACGATTTTACGTCACAAGCGCAAAATATCAGTCTTCAAGCACGGGATTTTTTATATTGTTATCCCGGAGGTGAACGATAGACTTACCTCCACGTGGTGCACCATGGGCAGCGTATACTCATATGGCGAAAGAAGTCTATTAACCGGCAGTTGACTTCTGACTCCAAACTACCATGATCCCACTGTATGTCATATTCGATCACTTCCACCATACTTATCCTACCTTTGTGTCTGTCTGTCTCTTTGCATCTGTAAATTACTCTTCTGTTCCCCCCCCCTCTCGAATTTTTCTCACTTTGATGTTCCTACTCCTCTCTGTGAAGTCCGAAGTCAACTATCGGGCTAATGATAACCATCACAAAGCTTGCCATTTTAAATAAATAAATAAATGTGGATAATGTCGAAAATCTATGCACAGGAACTCATGTATTAGTCAAACTAAAGTACCGATAGTTAAATGTGAGACATCGATGCATTCAGGTCATCTTAATCACTTCGGGCTATCAGTAATTCCCTTCTATGAGTCATCTGTATTATAGGCAAATTTTCAGAATGAAGCCCACAGCAATTTTAAGTCAGCAACTTAGATGATCGTAAATTTTGGATTTGGAACAACCAGATTTTCGCGTTTTCTTCAGAAAATTTACAATGTGATTTCTTTTGCAAAATTACATAAATTTAAATGCCGATAGGCCATATCAGGTCATAATCAGCTATTTTAAAGTTAAATAATGCTTGCAACGACTGATAATAGTACCCTTAGTTGAACGATTTCGATTATGTGCCAACGTTGCGCTTATAAAGTGCCCTCGCTTTTGCCAAAAATTAAAGTTCCATTGCCGACAAGTTTAAAAATAGCTGCTGAATCAGGTGATTACTCGAAGCAAGTATACAAGCAAATAAGAATGCTAATTTATGCATTTATGGAGGTAAAACATACACAAAACAAGCAAAATACAAACTCCCGTAGATTAGTGAGTAAAATCTTTCATTTATATATTTATATCAAATGGCAAGCTTTGTGATAGTTATCATTAGCCCTTTAGTTGACTTCAG
>UZAE01012421.1:19327-42427 GCA_900617975.1 Rodentolepis nana | reverse complement strand
CATATTCGACCACTTCCACAGTGCTCACCTCACCTTTTTTCTACTTTTGTATCTGTCTGTCTCTTTTACATTTTTTAAGCACTCTTCTGTTCCTTCCCCCCTCTCAACCTTTTCTCACTTTGATGTTCCTCCCCTCTGTGAAGCCCGAAGTCAACTAAAGGGCTGATGGTAACTATCATAACGCCTGTCATTTGGTATAAATAGATTCTTTAATTTGTACATTTATTCGCATTTAATTTGACAAATTAGAGCAATCCTTTCATGAAAAGTTTGCAAATAGTTTTTTTAAAGCTAATTTTTAACAAGTCTTTTAAAGCGTGAGCAGTTTCGGTTTTTTAAAATGCCAAAACGAGCAGTCCTTTCTGCAGCAAAAGAGCCAACTTGGTTTTAGTGTGTGCAAATGGTTTTCCTGCTAAGTTCACATTATATAGACTATGAATGCTTGTTTTCATTATTTTCGTCCAGAGTAATGCGAAAAATGGTCAATTTATAATCTTGAAAACAGCAAAAAAATCAGTAACGGAAACTCTAACCAAATGATAGAGAAGAGGGTATCATGAAGATCCAGAGAGCAGCGCAGACGTATCATAGGTTCGTGCTCCATTTGATGTTGTGGTTCGGATTATACCATGTCTACCAAGTGGACGGTCTATATTGCCACATTCAAGGTTCAAAATTAATCTCAAGAACTGCAGTAGGTACTTTTCTATGATGTTCAGGACTTAATGATCAGTCTGGTCTCTTCAATTCATTTTTCCGGCGGTTGAGAATGCAAATCACCTTAAACTGCACATGGCAGCTTGACGTTTAGGCACAGCATTAAGGAAATACTTTAAAACGGTTGAGTTAACAGAGCTCCTTATTCTGCCACCGCAAAGTAATAATTCTGAATTATGCAACTTTTGATGTCATTTCCTACTTTGCTTTGTCTTTAAATTCTATTGCGATTCAGAAGGCTACTGAATTCGATCTCACTAGTTTTAAATAGAATTTCATCCACTTGATTGATGCAGACACCTACCATAATACCATAAATACCTTAAAATTTGTTGGCTTCGTCCAGCTAAAATGCATATTTTAAGGAATTAAATTTGATTAAGATAAGTGGCTTTTGACTTGGCCCAATCAAGGCACTATAGAAATCGGTTCTTGCTCGACAAATATTTGCAGACATAATTATAATTGTAATGGTAATAGTAAAAATAAAAAAAAACAAGGGGTGTGCGATAGACTTACCTCCACGTGGTGCACCCTGTCTATAAACTAGCAGTTGACTTCTAACTACCATGGCTCCACTGCATGTCATATTCGACCACTTCTACAGCACTCACCTTACATTTTCTCTGCCTTTGTGTCTGTCTGCCTCTTTTACATCTGTGAATCGCTCTTCTGTTCCCCACCCCTCGACTTTCTGCTACTTTAATGAACCTTCCCTCTGTGAAGCCCGAAGTCAGCTAAATGGCTAATGATATCTATCAAAACGCCTGCCATTCGAAAAAAATAAACTATATGCAAACTGCTGATAGCGATCGCTTCATCTATTGATTGTCCAATGGTAGAATATTAATTTAATTTGCCCACAAATAGGGCAGAAATGACAGCTTTTGCACTTTTAACACAAGTTCTATTGAGCGTTGCAGTATGCCACAAATCTATTGGTTCTTTCCATCCTGAGACATTGCACGCATTTTTCTCCACCAATTGTAAAAATTGATAATTATATTTTCTGTACAGTGACCTTCAACTGCATTTAGTGACAACTCTTCATATCATGCAAACTAGTTACTTATGTATTGCAACAAAATTTTATGTCAAATAGGTCATTTTAAATTTATATATCAGCTGGTTATATTGACTATTTTGCTGCTAGTTCAATTCAGTATTTTAATTTCATTTGAAGAATTTGTGAAATCCTCAGATTGCATTGAAGAGCATAAAGAGCTCAACTTTGAATGCATTTCACGATAATTGAAATTCATGTCATTATGAGATCTTTCAAGCTGACTTACCCGACAATAGGGAGTAAGGTTGAAATGATATCCACCAGCTTTGTCTACATAGTAAATAATCCAAAATCTTTTGAAACTTTCCTTGCCCCTCTTCGTGCCCATCCTTATGACCTGAAACCGCGGATTCCATATTTAAAACAACTGATTTTACATGACAGGATAACAATATTAGCGAGTAAATGTTATAACTGACAGAGCAATTATTGAATAAATTCTTTGTGAAATAATCAATGTTACGAGGTTGACTATTCGAAAATTGGAAATAATCCCAAGTCTTGAGCACCTTAAGGGCCCGAAAAACTGTAATGTTGAATTTTAATTGGTAATGTTCAAAATTTATTTTATCAACCTATAGTTCTGGCTTCATAGAGGGGAGGAACTTCAAAAACACAAAATGTCGAGGGGGGTGGGGAAGAGAAGAGCGATTCACAGATGCAAAAGAGTCAGACAGACACAAAGGTAGAGAAGAAGGTGAGGTGAGTACTGCGGAAGCATTCGAATATGACATACAGTGGGGTCGTGGTAGTTTGAAGTGAGAAATAGGACATATAGGGGGGTCATGGTAGTTTGAAGTGAGAAGAAAACTGCCGGTTAATAGACTTTTTTGCCGTATGCGGAGAAGTCAACTACCAGTTAATAGACTTTGCCGTTGAAGTCAGAAGTCAACTGCCGGTTAATAGAATTTTTTTGCCGATAGTTTGAAGTCAACTGCCGGTTTATAGACTTCGAATATGACATAGAGAAGTCAACTGCCAGTTAATAGACTGTTTTGCCGTATGAGTATACGTTACCCAGGGATAGACTTTTTTGCCGTATGAGTATACGTTGCCCAGGGTGTACTACATGGAGGCAAGTCTATCGCACACCCCACAGTGTTCAAATGCACCATAGTATACGAAATCTTCTCAAAACTTTGCATTAGTTTAACTTTATCCCTAAATTGAAAGGTTGGCATTATTCGGGCAAGGCAAATCAAATGAAACTCACTAGCTAACATCATTTTCTCTCATAGCTTTCTGCTAAAATATTTACTAAATTAGATATTTTGTCATGCATTAACTAAGAGATAATTGAACCTTTATTCTCAAAACAAAATAATAATTTATATTTCATCGAGAGAGCGAGAATAAATATAAGTCCATTTGCAAAATTTATAATTCAATCAAGCTGAATAATTAAAATATTATGTCAATTGTTAATTTTCTATTCAAATACGACAACAAATGACAACAACCGTAGTTGTTAATTCATTATTCATTTGTTTTGATAAGTTGAAGACTAATTGCTTGTATACTTAGTCAATTGTGCTACGAGCGTAAATTTCCGAATACCAATTAAGATGATTTGCCCTCTCAAACATAGGGTCAAAATGGATTGGAGTACGTTGCAATTATGTGTAGTGGACAAATCATTTAAATCATTTATTTTGTCCCACCCCCTACCTCTCCCCTCACAAACTGTTATCCTCCAATAGAAATCTAAATCCTAGACAGCTTCATCATAATATTTTCAATCACTTTTGGTTTTTAACTGTCTTAAATGCCACTTTGCTTGCGTTACCGACGTTTACATTTTTATTTGATACGGTGTAAATTGTAAAACCTCTCAATTACACAAATTTTGAACTTTGGCAAATACTTTAATTGACAACCTCGCCAGCTAATAAGTTGAATTAAATGTTTTTTAAGTCTTCCAACTTTTTTTTTCGCATCATGAGTTGTGAAAAACAAGTTTATGAGAATGGCCTTCTCAAAAGAAAAGGTTAATACAGCAACTTGGGCCCTCTTTGATCAAATGACAATAGGACTGAAATGTTGGTTTGGGTTCGGTAAAATTGCCATGTGCTAAGAGTGCATTTAATAGTCTTATCAGGAAGAGAAGCAAGAGGTTGAAATTAAAGCATTTTCAAAGTGTCTTACTCAATTAGCGGCCATTGGCATTCATTACAGCTTCAATCGCACCCGGTTGCCCTGCACAGGACACCTATGGTAAGCTGATTTTATACCGTCCCTTGGGAAGGGTCTCAACACTGCTTTTATTCTATTCATTAAATTGTTGCTTTTGGAGCCCTGACACAGCGGTTGGTGACTATCTCGACAGCGCCCTATGCAATCTTAATAATCTATCAGGTTAAGAGCTGGGGAGAGGGGAGGGGGGAGGGGGAGGGGGGGGTGGGTTGAATTCAAAAGCAAAACGTTGGCACTTGTGTAGTCGTAAAAGAGAGCTGACATGCAAATGGTCAATTGTTAGTTACCAACATTATCTATGGCTTAACTACTACTATGGCCACCAATTTCATGTAGGCAACTGAACTCAACCCCCCCCCCCTCTCCCCTCCTTAAAAGAAGCGAAGGGTGGCATCCTATCAACCTTGGTGTGGAAGACACATTTGGAAACCATGACATTTTAGGTAAATTTTTTTCAACATGACCCGAGGATTGACCTTTAGACTGCATGCGATCCTTGCCATCTGTTCTTCTGACTGCTGTGATTTTGAGTTCGACAACAATTTTTACCACAGGTGGAAAATCAGACTGGGCTTCGGCTTAATGTTACGCTTTGTCCAGATCTTTATTCGCAATTTTCAAACAATTTTCATGAGCCTTTTCGCGAGTTTTAGTAGCGTTTGGCAAGCTTCATCATAAAAGGCGGGATATTTCATCCATCGTGGGGAAAAACCCGAATTCTATACAAGGTTCTCTGACACTTTGTTTAGTAGCCAGATTTTTATGAATTCTCCTTTGAAGGAGTAATCAGGTCGTCCATTATATTGTCTTTTTCCCTACCACTACCCTGAATTCGAAACTGTAATTCTCCAATTCGGCTCGGATTATTTTCACAGTACTGCGGAAGCATTGATCATCGACCATTTTCCTTTTTACTTCGATGACCGGCGATAAGCATCAAGACACAAGTTATTCACTTGCATGATTCATATGTCTTAACAACACAACTATGAATGGACAATGGTTAAAACTTTTTAAGAATACGCAGCTGCGCGAGCAGCTTTAACGTAGCTGGAAAAAAGTCAATATTTTTCTGTGGAAATTATTCCTGGAAATTACATCAGCAAAGAAATGACTCAATACTCAGTACAAATCTTTATTCCTGCCCACTAATTTTGTAATTGCATATTTTGCTATAAGAAAAGATATTTTATTTTAAATATGAAAATCCCATTTAAAGATATTATGCTTTCTAATAAAGCCAATTTTTTTTGCTTTTTGTCAACTTTATTGCTCATAACGTTATAACAGAACACCCACCGATTTCACAATAGGAATCATTTCATTCTTTGAGGTATTACATAGTTAATACCAAAGAGTATGCTTAGTTATATGTCAATGCCTCATGAAATGAGACAGCAAATCCCGCTCAGCCGGTTCTCTGGCTTCATAGGAGTCATGCTTTCCCCCGACTAATCTGATTGGTTCACCGCATGGCCACAGGTGCGGTGTGCGCTTGTGACACGAGCGAATGTCTGCTGCAGAAGCGTGTATAAATTTTCGCTCCTGCTTCTCGGCCAGCAGCGTTGTATGTGTGAGTCATTATAGCAGCATCCCACGGCACTCGAAGGACCTTTAAATCCAACCCTACATCACATCTTACTGCTCCCATTAAACAGCACTCCCTCCCTCTCTCTCTCTCTCATAATCGGGCAGACACGCGTGGATAGTCACAACTCTCTCTATCTCTCTCACGCACACACTCACAGTTACCTGCCTTTCTGCCTCGTCGGACGGCTAGTCAGTCCACTCCATTGACACATCTCGCGATAATTTGGCCTTTTATTATCGGTGAGTTTTATGTGTTGTCTTGCTTATACTGAATATATATATTTCATTCATTACTTTTACATCGGACTAGTTTCAACTATACTTTGACATTTTTAAAGGATATTTTGCTTTTAGGTTTTAAATTTTTATGACACACTATTCGAAAATTAACTTTCTTGGTCAAATATTCCCCGTTTACGAATAGGTTACTCCAATGAAGCTAGCCAAAGTAAACAGGTCCAGCCTTGTGAAAATTCAGCTCTCTCATTGAGATAGAAATGCACTTTGTTTACATCTTGATGTATTACGTGGGACCAAAAGGCAAAATTTTGCACTTAGAAGCATTCATAAAAATAGGTAATGATTCAGCAGATAATATCTTTTAACGAAAACATAATCATGAATTTGCTATCGTTTATTGTCTCCATCTACTCAAGTCACCTTGAGTATGTAAGTACTTGCTCGGATTAAATTCTACTTTTGATTTTATAAGCTTTTAAATTTTGGCTGTTCACATATTGCCCAGGTATATTTTTGCAATTTCTACAAAAAATTGCAGATTAATTGAACATTTTACTTCCCTAAAAGTCCAAGTTTCCAAAAGTTCGGCTAATTCCGCGGTTTTTTTGTGAGAACCACTTATTTTAATACTATTCTATTGATTGAAATAAAACAATCAGCGCTTTATGATAAGTTAAATTTGGGAAAATTTACTGTTTCGAAGTGTCATTCAAATTATTACTTTTTGTACAGTGTGTGCCCAAATTTGTTGATCTATCGATCACTCGCTTTTAGTAAAGATCTGTTTGCTTCAAGTAGTCTATCTTGAATTCAATTTCGACTCAAATGGCATATTATTAGCGTTAATATTTAATTCAAGAGAGCGGTAAAATTTAGTAAATCAAATAAAAAATTATTTCAACTTAAGATTCTAACAAAGAGCGGTTCGTTTCTTTAATATCATTACACAAAGTTGTTGAATCTTTTAATCCTAAAGCACCATAGTCTGAAATCTTACATTTATAAATCAATACCATGGTGCACAGTACTTTTGCTTTTTAATAATCTTAAAACCTTCTGACTCAAGTTTATTTAATTAAAGCTTTCTTTTGTGCAAATATTAAGAACTTAAATTATTTATAACTTCTAGTAATGTAGTTCGTAAGAGCATTCGTTTTTCGTGGAGCTTATCAGTTCAAATTTACCGATCAATTATTTTAAAGCAAATTCGCGTCTTTTTAAGACTACATTTTTCCTAGTGTTTTGTTGATTTATTTCATCAAATCGGACTTTAAACGAATAAGTTTATTCATTTTAAAATTTATTTCAGTAAGCACGCTTCTTCTGAAATCGAACTTATTGTGTTATTTTATTTTAAATGCAAAATTTTAGGTCAATTGAAATGTATTCATCAATTAATGTAAATCTTTAAATTTTCTGGAAAACCAAGCAAAAAGTTCATTTAGCGCACTATGTTAATTTTAAATGATGAAAAATGTAAATAATTTGTTGTTTTATATCGGAAGAATAATCATAAATTAATGAAATATTTTGTTTTGAATTTAAATACGACCAATTATTAACCCTTCAAACGTGTTGGAATACTCCGAAGTTGTCCTAATTTTACCTCATTTTTCGGGTTTTGTCCAATCAAATTTGAGTACATTCAAGTTTATTAATGGTCTTATGTCGGCTAAATGTAAGGAAGATATCTTTGCAACCAACTAATGTCTTTTATGGGCGTGTTTCACATTCTCAAATAATGACCATAGCAAGCAAATAAAAGATGTTTTCCAACTCACTGCAGGCTAATTATTCAAATTCAATTTCGAAAATCTTATCTTTTCGTCTGCCCTGCATTGTGGCAATCAGACAAAGAGGGAAAGATCTCGGTGAAAAATAGTTGAGGTTTCTGTGGTTTTTATTAATAAAATTAATACCATAGTGAAGTATCCCTCTATGGGATAGGTAGTTATTTATAACTGAATGCTTTGGTTGAATAAGTTTTTAATTAGGCTTTCAGATTGAAACTGGTTTTTAGGAGTATAATTATTACACATAACTAAATAATGAGCATATTGCTTTTTATAGGTAGCTAAAATTTTCCAAAAATTACTCCCCTACAAAAATTTGCCCTCAACTTTATTGTTTACTGATTATGAAGTGTCAGCCCTGGGGGGGGGGGGGGAGGGGTTGGGAGAATAACTTATGTTGAGACATTAAAATGTTTTCCATTTGTCGATTATTTATACAAACCTGTTTTGGATAAATAAGAATATAAATAACTCTAACTTTCCAACAAATTTATCCGATTACAATAATAGTCAAGTTTGCTTATTTGACAGAAAATATTGACCAAAAAAATTTGATATAATTCAATAACGTTGGTTATAATCAACAAAATCATGAAGGTTTAAATTTTTGGGTCTGCTAAAGAAAAAAGATTGAAGCTGACTATTATAGACGACTATTGTTAAAGTTATTTTATCACTTAGAAAATTAAGCATTTTGTGAATTTATATTTCATTATCTTAAAGATCTACCACTAAATATAAAGTTTTAAATTTTAAAATACCTGAAATGGAATCTGAAATCAAGATATCGTAGACGCACGTAATTTATTCTTCCTGCGGCAAATTTCAGTTCTCTTGCATATTTTTTCACTATTCATTCAATCTTCAATATTCCAAAATTTTACTTCCGATTGTTCAAACTATTCGCAATTTAGTCCTTAGAGAGATGGGCGGAAATTACTATCTCCTCTTCAACGGAAAACATTTTCAGCATTCAAAATTGTTTGCCATGGCCTTTAAAGAGTCATAAATTTGATGGCGCAATCAAGTTTAAAATACTTCTATTTTTTGTTTTCTTCTAAATTCAGAGAATTTTTTGGTCGATCAGTCATGCGGTTAGGGCATTGTTCAACGCACGAGAAATTTGGAGTAACGTTCAATTTGTTCACTATCCACTTTAAAATATTGAGGTACTTAGGCAAAGCTTTCTTTGGGGAACAATTTAGTCAAAAAAAGTGATAGGCGGACTTAATTATCAGATAAAGGCAAATTATTTATTTCTCTAGGGAACAGTCAAAACGTAAGCCTAATTTAGTCGCCTACGATAGGCAAAATGCGAACGATTGGCAAATAAGTAATCAATTTAAATATTTTATGGTTTTGAATGGAAATTCTTTAAGTAAAAATTATATTTTATACTGCTTATTTAAAATCTACTGAAATGAAACTACGAATACATTCAGTAAGTGAGTAAATGCGACGTGAAAATAAACGTTTACCAAATAATGACAAAAAATATTTTCAGAAATATTATATTTAGTTAAAACCCACCTTTATCTTGGTGTGCATTAAACAATTTTGTGGTTATTTGATGGAATCTACAAATTTGGAAGGAAAATTTAAGTATCCTTTGTTTCTGTATGCAAAAAGGTGGAGCAGATGAGTTGTGGTTTTATTACAATTGCGGGACAGTCTACAAGTTTGCAACATGGGGTGAAAACCTGAATGAGTCATAAAACGCTAAAGGAAGTCAAGAAGAATTAGATAATTAGTTGAGTTTTGAACTATTTATATGAACTTCAAGTAGGCAAGTTTAATTAGTAAACTCCCAAGCTGAATGGTGGTCGATTGATGTAGGTACGTGGCTACTCACGTCCTGACAATCAACTTGATTCTATTGACAGAGTAGATGTTTAATTATTCAACCACCCGTTCAAATTTCTATTATCCTGCTCAGCAAAGCAAACATTTACTATTTTAGTTGGTATTTTTATGGCAAATCCGAGAAGTCTCACTGAAAGAGTTCGGGAACTTGCATTGTTTGTAATAAAAAAAACACAATTTGCATCTATTCCTTGTAATAGCCATGCTTTACATTCAAGTAACCTTTGCCTGAAGGCTTCCACGATGTCCTACGCAAAATGCACCCTTATTGTCTAGTTTAATTTATCTTATTCTATTTTATTCAAACTAGTCTATGCATAGTACTAAAAACCTTTCATTCCACTCAAATAAACAGAAGAAAAGCATGTTATATTGCTTATAATAAAATTAAACTTGAATTGGGAGGGAGAACGGGGATGCATTTTTCAATAGATTAAAATTTTGAATATCTCAGTTCACTTAAAAATTCACGTGACTCTTTGCTGGTGCAGTTTAGTACGAATTGTGGGTGCCATGTCTTGGGTATTTCGTTGCTTCCATAAACTATCTTCCCGAATCTATGTGCATTTATCAAATTTGACGAGTTGAACGTTAGCATCTATTCGATTCGCGAGTTCCAGTAATTAGATAAAAGCTTTTTCTCGATGTCTCAGCCCTTCGGCTTTGGAGCACTTTGTTGATTTCCTCGCTAAACAATCTTGAATAGCTTGTTCTACGCCTTCAATGCCAACTTGCTCTCCCCACGACTGTTGTATCCTTCCTGTTATTTTCGAATTAAATTTTCATAGGCAAACAAACTCTCATTTCTTTCTTATGGTACATAAGTTTGCATATTTGGAAAAGGCTCCAACCTAAGTAGCTTTATTTCCATCTTAAGTTGTCATCTTTCCACTACCAACATCAGGGATTATTGGTATCTCATATAAAATCAAAGTCAAATCTTGCACGATCGATATTCATCAGAGCATAACCTAATAATTCTCTTTATGGAAAATATCTAAGTTGGTTCCTGTGCAAAACCCGGCAAGAAGGAAATAACTCCGACACTTGGAGGAAAAAAAACCTTCCACAGGACCGCTCGACATGATGCCAGTAAAGATCGATCCAATCATCAATTTCCCCATTCTTTCATAGTTATTTTGGTCAAATTGAGGTTGCGCTTCCCTTTTCTCGCCTTCACTAAGCACAGCCGCAAAATTTCTGTTCCTTAACATCGAAAAGAGGGTCGAATTCTCCCAATGATGTGCATAGTTTCATGGTAGAAGTTGAAAATTGGCAGCATTTTATGCTAATATGCCCTTTGGTGAATTTTAGGAAGAAACTTATTCAATTCTTGCTACAGTTCTTTGCAAATACAGGCTGATAGTAAGAAATACAAACTCAAATGTTCCGAGTATCTTTTTCGTGATTCAATTATTCGCTTACCCACTTGGTATAATGCACTAAAGCTTTTTTTAAAATAACAAAGAGCACTAGATGCCATTATTTGATTGGACACAATATTATACTACTGTAGTTGTGCCATTCTTATTAACCACATATCCCAAGAGAAAATTACTGTTAACGAAATTGGAGTTCTCTACAATATCCCAGCTCCTTAATGACTAAGTAAAGCGTTTCCATCGTGGCGTTTACAATGCAAGAAACTAAAACACTGTTATCCTCTTCACAAGTCATACTTAGGCTGTAGCCATTCTCCCCAATACTTTTAAGATCAGTCATCAGCTTTTAGTCTAATTTGGTTCCTTATGCTAAGTTTAGTCAGTATAGACAAAGGAAGATGAAATTCATAATTAGTTTCAGCGGTATTAAACGATTATGTCTGCCTAGTAAGACAAAAAATTGAGGGCAAAACGTTCACGCCAATTTGTCTTCAAATTTGGAAACTGATTCTTGATCAAAATTTCTTTAATATGATTGTGACTAAAAAGAATATTCATTTTCTTATTTTTCAAACTCTATTTCAATCAAAATTTCGATGAAAAGGTACTTAATATCTTTCCCTTAATATGCTATTTCGAAGTGTGCACATTTTGGAAAATTAGGATGGGAATAGACGAATGTGTTGGGAATTAATTAATTAACGACTAATTTATTCCATCTGTAGTTAAATGTGAGTCATACAAGGACAGCCAAATATGAAGGGAGGGGGAGGGGAGCATGAATAAGTCCATGAGTCAGACTTGAAGTTCCCACATCGTTGTGGGACACTAATGTCAACACAGCAGGTGTTCGATTGCAGAATTTTGGAACAGGCCATATTATTTTTTCTCATAAACTTTGCCTGTGGAGAAAAGGAAAAGGTTCCCTTGCCAGCCATCGGGAGTTTCCAATTTCTCCCTTTCAAAATGTCAAAATTATGCTTTCGAAATAAAACCAAATAGATAAGGTGAAATATTAGTCATTCGAGAGGCCCAAAATTCAAACCTTCACCCATTACTCTCCATTCCACTAGATTATTTCAATGAACGCACATGTTAAATGGGTTATCTTAATTCAAAATATATCTGGCTGAATATTATTATTTAGGATAGAAAATATCTTTTAATCAATTATCAATTTTGTATTTTCTTTTATTGCTTAGATCGTGAAAGTCCTAGTTACTTGAAAGTTGTGTCATAATCTTTATTTCAACCAAATAATTACATCTTTAACAGGTATTTTTTGAAATCCCGTCACTCTAGTGTATCTAAGTATGAAGTCCCTCTAAATTGTGAAATTATCCCAGATATTTGCATTTAATATTTAAATGAGAGGCTCTTGCAATCTCGATAAATAGTACTTGTGAAGTTGTGCGTCTAAAACGCTTATAACTTAAACTATGCTGTCGTCTAGAGCTAGTGAATGGTCCGCTTATTTTCCTGAAGAATTTTCTCTCTTCTTAAAATAAGGGACTTTTGGCGTGCACTTTTAGTATTTTATGAACAAAGTTTTGTTTGCAATTGTGCAAATAGAAGCGTTTCTTCTCGGTGAAAAAGGGCAATGAAATAAGCGCGAATATGATCGCGTAAAATCCATCCAACCGCTCACCCGCCCACCCTCCCTGAAAGGTGGAAATAAAAGACAAAGTGGACGCTTTATTTGCCATAAATCAGGCAACACTAACAGCTTCCAGCAGCCATGGCAACATTATAAGCCCAGGAGAAATATTTGCCCATCCCACTGTCCACCGCAGCATTTTCTCCACAGGCTGGCAATTATAATATGACCTTTCTGGTGCTGATGGAATACTACGGCTACTACTTCTTCCCACTAATGACACCGACGAGAACCCAGCATGGCTGAAAGATCCTGTAGCGGAGGCTACATTTAGTAAACAAGGCACACCCCTCTGGAATGTGGTTAGGCGAAAATTACGACAATTGGTCATTTCCTGCCACAGCTAGTCAAACCAATTTCATTTATAGTCAATAGGATTTTGAATAAGTCTTCACCGTCTTTCATTGGTATCTATTAAACCTGATATTAGGATAGAGTGATTAAATATCGATTTTGGCTCCTTCCCCTCAGAACATAGTTCATGTGACGTAGGGCCTGTTGTTAGTATGCGTCAACTTTCATACTGATGGAAGAACGTGTTTACTTAGAAGGCAATTTCGAGTATATTATTAAAGCATCATCAAATTATTAATCATTTAATGATAAAATTGAAATTAAATGAAGTAATCGGAAATATTGAAGCGGATATTTTCTGGTTTTTATTCTTTTCTTTCGTTCTTATGCACTAAACCGGATCTTAAATTTTGGAGATTTTAATGGTTCTTAAAAATAACATGCCTTATTAACAGATGGCTGACCTTGATATTCTTTAATTAAACATAAATAATTCAATTCTGCATTCAGCGTTCTTATAGGATATAAACAAACACTTGGCCTTGAAATAAAGTGGCGAATACTTCGTTTGTTTACATTATGACTCTCAAACTTTCGCCATATTTATAAGCATATAACTTTTATCTTAAGAGAAGATAAGTGTATAAGTTGCCCCTGAAATGCCACTGTCACTATAGTGAGGAAAACGATGTGAATAACGAAGACTCTGCGATAGTGTACATTCAAGTACATTTTCAGCCTAGTGACACTAATGTGGGAGATAAATAATATCTTCAACGGTTGGCTTTTTAAGGTAGAAAATCTCTTCCATTATTCGTTCCTCGAAATAGGTTTGTGGAGACATAAGCCATTTAGAATGGTAGCTGAAAAATTGAAGAGACCGGTCAATGGATTTGGATTTTTCATTTCAATAGAAAGTAAATTTCCAACATGCATGAGTCATCTAGTACTTTAATATCGATTTGACTCGTTATTTTTTTCATTTTAAAACATTATTTGTTTTTTTTTCCATTGCAACTCCCTTTTGTGGTATTTTTACGGGTGCTTGCCGAAACTGACCCATTTGCGCTAAAATTCATGTCTTTGGACTATTTAGCGGCTCTTTCAAATGATTAATGTCTGCGTGTCAAAGATTGGTAAGACCAATATTCATATTACTTTACAAAGAACACATACCTTAATATATGCGAAAGCATGCTTACATGGCCATGAAATTGACCTCTGCAACGCTTTTCAAATAGCAATAGGTTCAAGATGATAAGGCAATTGGGGGACAAAATATTGTCTTGTATTTGTCTTGTATCATTAACCTACTTGGCTATACATGAAGTGTTGGAACTTTGCAAACGACATTAAAAATCGATCTTATGGTCGCTCAGCCTTAAGATTCATGACATAGATTAATGTCCAGAAATCTAGTAGTCGACATTTAGGCATTGGAACGCAAAGCCAGGAGGCGGCAAACTGTACCCATTAACAAAAAGGTAAACAGTGTGGTGGATGTTGAATTCGGGTACAGTGAGACCTTTTGATGTCTTGGTTCACTTCCTTATACCTACTATCGAGGCTTTGCCGTACAGCCCATACTTAAAGCTTGTGTTTTGATTCATCGTGGACATTTTTTTACCTGGAGAAATACTTGGGTAAGGATCTGTCAAAGGCACTGATTGAATCCCCACGGATCTCCAATAATCAATACCAAGACTTACGCCACTGGAGATGAACCAGTAAAAAGAGGAACGTGCAGTAGTTATGGGGGTAGTGGTGGCTATTCTCCCAAAGCTGGTACAGAGACTTCAACTGTTGATGACTCACAATGAAGGACTAATGCTTTGCAGTTGTCTCGGCAACTTCGCCCATCCTGTTTAGATAGCTGGAAGTCATAAAACCCGACAAATTTGAAAACTTCTGACTGGTTACCTACAATAAGATTAACCGCCTTATAAATGGCTTAGTTTCCTGCTTAAATGCACATAAAAACTCTAAAATTCATCTAAACATCTACCCACAGGAACCCAAACCTTTTAGGACTTCGTTACAGAAAGTACTTAGTCGCGAACGTTGTATGAATGCTGCAAGTGTGTATGAGACAGATACTTTATTTAATGATCTATACTAATTTCTCAGCGTGTAAATAGATGATCTTTCAAATTATTCGGTTTTATTTTTATTCATTCTGTTTTTAATCATTCTTGCAATTCCACTTAATCTTAAATTTTGGATCAAAAAATTGTTAAAAACGACACAGACAAAAAATCGTATAAACACAAATGTTAACCACTCAAATAAATGTTCACTAAATCAATTTTTCAAGATACTCTGGTCTGCCCTCCTGTTTACATGCAAAAAGAATTGTCTGGTTCATATGCAAGAGGAGAGCAATACTTCTGTTTACACCAGACAAACGTCACTAAGAGCATAAAATGATCTTTCAACTGGTAAACTCTCCACCTTAAAAATATGTATATATATATATATATATATATATATATATATATATCTTTGAATAGAAGAAAACCCGTGAAGTAATTTCTATTAGATTTTCACGATGTATGTGACAGTAAGATAAGAAACGCTTTCTCCGTGATTCCAACTCGTATGACACATCGTCTCGCCATAGGTAATTAAATATGCGCTTCATTGACTGGAGAACATGAGTTTGACGGTTATTTATTTATTTTGTGTAAGCCCAATATCACTCATTGAACACCTCGTGGAAATCCTCTTTGCACATTAGGTGATACGGTTGGCTAAATTTATTCCACAGTTCTAGTTCAAAGGAAGAGTGAAAGAATGAAAATTCACCAACAAGAGGGACTTTCAAGTATCTTCCATCCACTCGGTCAGTTGTCGTTAGTCCTTTTCCAGATAAACCTAGGAATTTCAATGCGATTCTATCATTTAAGCATTCGAGAATATTTATTTGAACTGTATTCACTATTTGGGTAACTTTCTACTAACTTTTGTACGTTCAAACCTCCTCAACGTTAAGTCGAATTGGGTTAGCGTTCGCATAAAATACGATTTCGTCGTCAATCTAAATTAGAAATTTAAACGAAATAGGATTAAAAAAGTGAGATACTGCTAGCAGCCACATTTATAAACTGAGGTGAAAGTTGAGCTGCAAGTGAAGTAAACTTATTCGGGCGATCAAACAGTGCATTCTTAAGCAATCCTTTACTCTATAAAAATTTTTCTGTGACGTGTCGGAAACCTTTTTAGGGTTGCTTACTTCATGGAGAAATATGACAAATGAATTGTGTACCCTAAGATTGCTAGTATCATGGTCGCTAGTCTGCCACATTAAGTCATGATGTCACTTTACTGTTTCTAGACTCATTCAATCCTGGATTTTTCACAGGACTTCGTTGATCCACCGGTCGTGCCCAAGGACGACTTACTGTACCTTCAAAAAGAACTCGAAGAACATCTGAGCAAAGCAGAGGACGCAGTATACTCAGACGGAAACCACGCAGAGGGATTGAACGGTGGTGTTATCAAGTCCAGCGATTTAATTCCACAGAGTATTTTCAGTGAGCAATCGGATTCACCTACTCCTTCTATAGAAGAAGACTATCTACCACCTGCCCCTCCCCCGGAAAAGTCCTACACCTCTGTTCACGGAGAGGAAGAGGAGTTCCAAGAACACGACCTCCCAGAGATCCCACATCAAGAAGAAGTGCCTACATCCGAGTTCACCCCTGGATCTACTAACGAAGAAAAGGTCTCTCAAGACAAAGAAATACATAACGAAGAAGGGGGCACATTAGAATCTACTCCTAAACACTGTCAAGGAGAAATTCCGGTATTGGAGCATTCAGATCTGGAGCAAACTCCAGACCATCTTGAATTGGAAACATCCAAAGGGGTTAACGAAGAAGGATTTGATAAGTTCAAACCGGAGAGCCAGGAACCATATACCGAAGGTGTTGGATATTGTGGACAAGGAAGACAGGAAATCGCCGAAGAAGAATTCGGACACGAGGATCACTTTGAAAAACTACCAGAAACCTTCCCTCTCGAAGAATACACATTTGAAAACCAGGAGTCAAAGCTAGAACAAGAACAAGAAGAACCTGAACGTCAGGGATCTTTTGAAAATCAAGCTCATCAAGAAAGTTTCGTACCAGAGACTGAGGATTTTATTCACGACCCGCCGGTAGAACAACCACCAAATCCGCTTCCTCTTCCTGAGCTCCTTCACGCAAGCGAAGAATTCAGTCAAGCAGATCCAGTTTTAGAGAGTCCAGTCGGCCACATGGAAACACCAGAAGACATAGGATTGCTAGATAATGCCCACTTGAGTTTGGTTGGAAGGGTAGACCAACTTGCAGCGGAAAAGCACGAAACCACTCCTTTACACTATACGGAAGGTGATGATGCAGGTGAAGTAACGATAGCAGACTTTGAACAAGAGGCCTCTCTGTCTTCAAGGGAGCATAATCTCGAGGAAAATAGATATGTCGCTGATACATTCGGTGTTGTCATCAGTGAAAATCAATTGCCGCCTCAACAACCGGTGATGAAGGCTGCAGAGCCTGTTTTCGAGGAGGCGAAACCCACCTTCGAGGAGATCAAACGGGACCTGGAAAAGAAAAAGTAAGTATTAATAGTGTATTCCTTTTTAAATACATTCTCTTGATTTGTCAAATCAATAAGTAATTGATTTAGTAAGGAACTGGCGCATGACGCCACTCAAATTAAAGGTCTAAGTTATTGATTGGCTTGAAACTAATCGTTTTGGCTATTTGGATACTTATCATTCGTTATAATGACTAGAACAAAATGAGTAATTATGCATATTACTAGTAAGATGGAAAATAGCCTCAATTAAAGAAGATTATGAACAATTTCTTTCCAGAATTCTCTTTTTGTTGACCTAATATGTAACCACATCCCACAAATAGGCATATACTTCATTGATAACAAAATAAAACAATGTTTCCTTTGTAAATGAATTTTAGCTGAAATTTTTAAACTTTTGAAGGGCTAAGTAGGGTGTATGAGAGGTCAAGCAGACTGTTCTAAGCCATTTAAGATAGTACTCAAAGGTCAAAAGTGGAGAAAATAGCGTAGTATACGTACTGACCAGTAGAAGCTAAATGATGAATAGTTAACATCAGTATCAAGGTCTTGAAGCATTGAGCGAAATTTAAAGAAAGCAAGTGGGTGGAGGGCTTCTTGCTCCTGAAATAACTATTACGAGGGCAAAGAAACTTTGAACTGACCAAAAGGATCGTTGGAAGTCAAATAAACGTCAGAGGGTTAGTATTAATTGTTATTAAATTATCCTCACTCTCCTTCTCTGGGTATCCAACATTGAGGTAATAATTAGGAGTTGTAGAAAAATGAAATTCTAGGGCAATCTTAATGATTATTTTGTTCCAATTTCCATAAATACAACAACCTTTTCCATAAATGGACTAAGATTGCTATTTTGAATGGAATGAATTAATGCATTAATAATCGAGTGAGGTTAGTTTGATGGTGCATAACTAAAATTCCAGGCTAATTGGGAGGGGGGAGGGGAGGGAAATTAATGCTGATTGCTTAAATATTGAAAATTATTTTTTATTTTCAAATGAAGTGATAAACAACTAGAATAAGCAAAAAACAATCTTTTCTGACAACCGAGTCTCCGGAGACTAAGAAGGAACTGCAAAGTGGTGTTGGAAAATAATGACAGATGTGTTTACAGCAGAGATTTTCGCTTGATATCCATTGCATTTCACTTAAAGGTTATTTCTTCCAAATGTTCATTTTATAACGTATCGACACATTGCTTGCAGAATCGGCATAGTGGTATTTATTGTGGAGACCCATACTACCGCAAGATGAAAATAAACAAATTTAGGAACAAATATTTTATTTGACTAGAACAAAGGGCCTTGCCACTGCTAAGCTGGATGAGTGCTTCAGAGGTGAGTAAACCTCCCAACTCAAATGTTGCATAAAGTATAAAATCAATAAATTCTATGAGCCCTGCACATTATGTTGGTTAAAGGTGACTAAATAACAGATGTTAACGAAGAAATGATGTAGAGAAATGTAGTCATTGGAAAGTTGTTTAATTTGGAAGCTTGTTCAAGTTTTAAATGAAGGGGTTTATTTCAGCATTCACCTGGATCACTTTTATCATGCTTACAAAGGGGATGTAACTTCAAGTAAACCAATCATTGATTTACGGAAGAGCGTATTGCAAATGTCATCTGCATTGGTAGATATGATCAGTCCCAATTTGCCTATTGCTACATGTTATTGCATTTTTGTATAATTGATTTCCCATCATAAATATTTTTCCTTCATCTACACTAATGAAATGTGGGATGTTTGTTAAAAAATATACAGAATATGATTTTAATCAGTGGTGGCATGCTCTTAAGGGTGCTTTTTCATTGGTCAACAGATTGTCCGAAGGCTGAAACTTTTTACCTAATGCAATTATATTAACTTCTAACTAGTCACAAATTTATTGTTTTTTTCTGTTCTGAAGACTATAGTTAAAAAACGTAGGATGTACAAATTAGCCAATTTACAGGACAAGTGAAATGAAATTAGCAAAAGAGATTTTCAGATGCTCAAATTTCATAAAATCAGCTGATTTATTGGCCCATAATGAGGTGTAGCAGACGGTAATTCCAGTACAAAGAAGCAAATAGATTATCTCAGAAGTAGGTGCTCACATCGATGCCTCTGGATTTTTCATGAAATTATAGGAGTATTAACTAACTTAATTCAAATTTCTCATGAAACCCCGTATTATACTCCTCTCATTTAGAATTCGAAAGTGATTGCAACTTTTGAGTTTTATGGGAACTTTTTGCGTGGAAATTAATTAAGATGGCTCACGAAGGTCGAATAAATTTCAATACTCAAGGCACATGATATTTTTTTGAAATTCATATAGTAGTACTTCGATGAAATACGATGAATGAAATATATGTTTACGGCTTATCAATGTGATCGAGGCATTTATAAAATTTGTTTGAATTCATTTTGTTTGGAACGCAATTATCGCTTGCATGGTTATTGTTTTTTCACTTTCAGCAAAATAATCGCTTACAACTAGTAATGGGACCAGCGATCTGTGAGAAACTTGGTTTGTGTTCATTATTCACACACTGTGTACACCACGATGCCTCTTAAAAGTTACAAGAGGAAAATGTATTTGTAGAATTAATTTGTCGTAGATACAGGCAAATTAGATGAGTTTGCATTTTTTAAATTGAAAATATGTTTATATATAGCATCATTTTTGATAACGATTTTTTTAATTCGAAACTATCTGACTTTCCCATAGGAAAAAGAAAGCAAATTTCAATTTAAAGAAGAAAGCGTAGTGAGTCAATCCTACAATCTTTGTGCTAATTCTCGCAGCTGATTACATCTGATTGCCTTTTATGATTTTGCATCAATCCATGATTTTTCGATTATTATCTTGCTACTTAATTATATAAGTAAAACCATTGATTCAGATGATAATGCGTTATATTTTGGCCTAATAAATTTTGGGATTCTGACGTGGCTAAACTAGTTTACTTTGGGGAACTATTCTACCTATCCTTTTGAAGAAGTGCAGGCGAAGATCATGTTTACATATGTTATATATATTTGGGAAAATTTTGAAAATTTTTCACACGTTTTAGCAAACACGCTATCCGCATACTCACATAAAATACACAAAGCACACAATATCACGCTTGTATGTAATCTGATTGGCTGCCATGTCTAAGTCGCTCTAACTCTTATTATGCTCTTGATGAGAGTTTTAATTTGGGGTTAAGTTAATGGCAAGAAGCACACGTTCACTGAGTAGCTATTTGGAAAATTTTAATTCACCATCGTGGCAAGGTTATTCTAGTAGTGGACGGCTATCTCGACACAGCCTAGTGCCTGGAGAAAAGGGGTCAGTTAATAACTTCGATTTTTCACGTTGATTTTGTGTCAAATATATTCATAAATTTGTACCCTATTAATTTTATCTATCGTACCTCATGTGACTTGCAATCGACTAATTAAATTGACCCTAAATTTTGATTGGTCAGTGACAACATAACTATCACATAATATCCAATCAGATTAGCTGGAATGTAATGGGCCGTCCGGAGGCAGCCAATAAGCGCACCATTGAATTCATAACCTTCGTGGTTGGAATTCCTGCTAATATACTGGATGCTTCGGCTTCTGCAAAAAATACGTAATTAGTTTAAATTTACTTTTGGAAATAATCTACACGAAAGCAGTAACCAGACCTAAGGTAAATATCTATTTAATTATAAATTACCTTCATGTAAGGTATGCACAAATCTGGGAATAAAATTTGCTTGATTTTAATTTTTATTTTAAAAGGCAAAAGTGGAAACACCATTAGGTCTTAAATCGGGGCTAATTATTTTTTAGTTCTGTGAAATTTTCATTTAGGAATTCAGCAATTACTCAATTTGTTTTTTTTTACTATTTCTTGATTGAAATTCTGTCAAACAGGATGAGTTTCGTATTTACTTTGTTTTCCATATATTTCCTTTATAACTTGATTTGGCAGGTTTATTTTTTATGCTGCACAGCTGTTATATTTTCCGTTTTGTTTTGTATTTTTCGCATTTGGTAAAATGAATATTACGTTTATACTTCGTTCATAGCCTTTTTTGCTCTTATACATTTCATTATAAAATTCAAACTATTTAAGTCATATTTGAAAGCCATAAGGCTACTTACTTGAACAAAGAGTACTTGAAATGCTTCTTCTGCTCAGCATGTGGAATGATTCGGAGGAAGACGGACAAGAAATCCGAAAGACATTTAACGAAATAAGAATGGAAATGGAACGGAAAAAGTAAGACTGAATTCGGTTCTTCAGTTGTATTCTTTAGGCGTTCTGCATGAGCTTTGCTTTTCTAACTCGCATGTTAAAGCTTTTTCGAGCGCACGCTTTATTGGTGAAATTTATTCTCTGCTTGGTAAACAACTCTCTTCTATAGCTCTTACAACTTAATATTAAATATGCACTTTGAAATCGATCGATATAAGTACCTGCATCTCCTCCCTTTATCGATTGCAAGTGAGCTTGTTTCTTCCTCTTCTACCAGATTTCTTGGTCAAATAAACAGCAAATATTCATTCAGTTTGTTACGTTACTAAGTCGTAGTTTGCGTTTATCTGCATCACCCGTCTCATCGGCAATTTGATACGCAATATAATTTCGCTTTGACTCTACAGATTGAGTGGAGTTATGGGGGTTGACTAGTGTCTGCAGAAGCGTTTCGCGGTAATTACTTTTTAATGGTTGCCGTAGGCAGACTGGACGAGTCTAATGGGGAAATCACTGTTGATATAGTGAATTAATAACCTTCGCCTCCAATTTCACCAATATTAGTTATCTTTTTAATTTGGAAACAGTCGATGGCGGCTGCTTTAAACATTGAATTTTATTGAAAGTATGGGAGATCTTCAAACTTCATCCATATTCTATTGTCGTGTTGATTTGTTGCAATTCAAGATTTAGATTAGTGCCTTTTTGCTGTATTCACTTGTCTTTATGTAAATTGAAATGCGAAGCATTCATGTCTATGTAGCCTGATAAAACTGAGAATAGCTCAATAGCAATCAATGCTTTTTTTCAAAAATGATATTTGTCATGCAAAACAAACTCTTAAACCTCAGACCGAATTGTTGGACGATTATTCTAGTGACTTTGTGTCTATTCAAAGGATTGGAAATGGCTTTTGGGAAGGATTTCTAAGACTGATCATATTGTATAAGAAAGTGCATCTTTAGGCTGCTATTCTTTCAAGTTGCCCATTATTTCGTCATATTTTTCATATTTTCTGATTAGATTTTGTTGTACCACTTTAGAATAATTAAATTAATCCAATACGTTGCTGTACTCTTACTAAAGGGATAAAAGTTGAAGATGTTACTCATTTTTAAATTTTAGAATAGGGACTTTTAGTACTGACCTGAATTTGATGGTAGTGTTTCCGTATTTCATTTATTATGACAATAAAAGGATGTAGGTGTACGATTTTTGAACAAATGAAGAATCTTTAATTCGATAGAGATTTTAGTGTATGTGGTTTGCGTTATGAATAGCTCATCTATATATAAATATATTAGCGACAGTGGCCTAACGACCAGCATGGCTCTCCTTGTAAATAGTGGAATTCCGCTTGTTTAGTAATACTAGTTGCATAACAAGAAATTAAAATTTATCGGTCTGTCTACGCTACGCATACGAAGTGGAGATGGCAGCATTCACAATTTTTGTGTGCACGCACAATTTGACTACAAGCACACACAAGTGGGGGG
>UZAE01012421.1:0-19075 GCA_900617975.1 Rodentolepis nana | reverse complement strand
GGGGGGGGGAGGCACCTAGCAATCCGCACGCATACTGCACCTACAAGCTTTTAGCCAGCTCCTTAACCAATCGAAAGCGAGTCTCGTTGCCTCTAAATGCACATCAAATCAGCCAGGGTCGACACTACTGCACGCACATAATATCATCCTATAAACGATAGCGCGGCGTATCATTAAACTCTATCCACCCCCCTTTGTGTTAGCTGTCGAACTCTCATAGCTCCCTTCGCATTTTAGCATTGTCGGATCCTTGCAAGCTCAGCCTCCACAAAGTCACCATAGGGCTGGATTATCTGATATGGAACCAACCAACCAAGGTGGCAATTATTCAGAAAGGAATATAGGTGCTCATATGAACGGATCAAGCTATGCATCCCACCGACCCCCTAGTGGTCAAATGGGGTCAACTGACAATACGATAAGCCGTGCAGGCGGAAGTCGTGAGGGTAGGGGAAATGCCCCGGCTGGAATTGCCCAGGTCAGACAAACCCTTGCCCTGCCTGACCTTCAGCTTAGTCATGTGACCGTCTTCACAGATAGAGCGGAATTGGTCCGAACAATCACGCCTGTCTTCAAAGCTGGAGAGATTGTGGAGATGCTCTTTGAAAATGTCTCCTCTGCAATCGACAAGGACTCAATCAGGTAAACCTTTTCAACAAAACCAAATTTTGTGCGTCTTTTTGAAAGCAACATTTTGGAATTGCACGCATAATGACAAGTTGAGGTTAGGGGAAATGCAAGGTGTGAAACAGACTGCCTTTTATTTATATTCTTTTATGGGAAAACGCACTTTACTTTTTTTGCAAGTGATTAATTCAATCTGTCGTAAATGTACCTTCCTTTAAACAAAGTACAAATTAATTTTAAATAAACTTGCAGTACAAACGTGCATTTCTAATTGTGGTGATCTAATGAACAATTTCTTTAATTTTTTAGTTATAATTGTATTCCTCTTCATTTAATGCTTGATTTCCATATCGTACTCTTTCTTCCTTGCATTGAACTGAATTTTGATATTATAACTATTTTCTTTCAATTTTACTTCTATAAACTTTTTAGTTAATTAGGTGGAAATGTACTTACAATCTATGTAATCATATGTAATATATTAGTTACGTCTATTCAAGGAAGTTTACCTATATGCACACTTGTCAAGTCTACTCAGTCCATTTTAGCAGAAATCAGGTGAAAAGTATACTTTATAAGCCCTTAAATTGACTATAAATTCAACACTTTATCTTAATAATCTTTGAGTAAGGAAATGGCTTTGTTTCTGCTCACGTACAAAGATGTTTGAGCAGTTTTGCACGAACCTGTGTAATTTGAATCATAAAAACATGCGAAGTTGTTACAACCACAATACATATGAAATTACATATGAAAGAGATGCTTAACTGGGTTTCAGTTACAACTAATCCTCTGTTTATCAATAAACCACAAGATTTTTAGCAAATCACTCTTTGTTTACGTATCATACGTCCATAAGCAACTAAAATTAAACAATTCATTTATTTAATTTAGTACCTAAAACCCATGAATTGTCGGCAGCAAAGAATGTAAACACTACATAGGCGGGTAAAGTCTGCAAATGTAATTTATGTGTCTTTATTTTATTGATTAGGAGTAAATCTATCCATAGAACTGGCCATTTTTTATCTTTCTTTTTCACTTACTCCATGCTTATAAATCCAATTAATTTTCAATTGGTTGCAATGTAGGTCAGCAGCGTTAAATCGATTTTTTTATCAATAATAAGCCTGTCAATATGATTAACTGGTAAATTCGTTCTAAAAATCTCATGATATAAGCAAAAATGTTTCGAGACCTCATCGATTTTATATTTCTTCCTAGACCATTCTCCCCTCTTCCCCCCTGACATTTGCACATTTCCCTTTTATGGTTAGGAGGAAAGATGGCTGAAAAAAAAACCTCTAATGCTTTAGAATTTCGACTTTAGACTTCCTCTCTGCACAATAAAATACCACCTTTGCAGGCGTAGGTTGCAAGCCTAACTCTCCAACAGAGACAGCCTCCTGCAAGTGCATGATTGTAGATATGGAGGAATAAAGGTGCACTACGTCGTCTAGGTTTACATTATCGAAATAGTTTGAATGATACAAATGTGATGTATTGATTCCAATTTTATAAAATATATATGCGCGGTTAACATATTAATGGATGCTTATTGTATGAAGTTAACCAATTTAATATCAGTAATCAGACGTTGTTGTTAGTCGACTCTCATTCTGTTATTTTGCGCCCGAAATGGTACCTTTTCAAATTCGAAGTTAACTTCTCAATATCTTACTTTTCGATTATGAAATGCGATAGATTTTTACTCGTCACCTAAAAATGATGCCAGTCTCCAACTACCTTTTTTTGTTTGAAATTCATAGAGTTGAACTGCGCGGTGCCGCCACAATTCTTGACGTTGCCTATAGTGCCCGCACAATTCCCCATCTTGAGGAGACTTGGACTCAAAAGATTTGGGACTTGCAGACCGAGTTGCGGCAATGCCATCGGCAAATTGAGGCTCTAAATGGTCGTCTGGCGCGCTTAGAGAAGCAACGCAGTGTTCTTGATACATTCGCTGATGGAATGACAAAGAAAACTGAGGAAGAAGTCTTCGCTGCTGCTCTACCTCAACAACCACCTCCTCTACCTCAGCACGATAAGAAACATGACAAACATAGTAAGAAGTTACAATTGGAAGACAACTACGCTGGAACTCTAGCGAAGAGATCAATGTCTGAGGTATATTCCAATGTCTTGAACCTTTTACATGTCGCCTCTTATTAACTTGAATTCAATTTTACACATATAAACTTAAAACTAGCACGTACTTAACTTTGTTAAGACGATACTTGGATAGGTAGTTCAGACAGTTGCTTTTCAGTAGCGTAAACAAAGGAGAAGGAAGATCAAAGATAGTTGATTTTAACAGGCGATTAGTAACTTGTGACGGTGGTAAGAAGGAACTAAATATAGTTCGCCTTTTTAGCAAACCAATTCCAAGTTGAAAAGGTCACTTTTCATGGTATTATATTTAGCTGAAAGTAGCAATCTTCATTTCCACGGAACTAACAGCCTTTATATGGATAAATATCGATCGATCTCAGGTTTTTTTGGCGAAATAATGTGTGGTTTTCCTTGCATAACAGCAAAATGATTTCCTCCATCTTCTGTTCTGAATTATCGCCTTCAAAAGCTCCACTAAGGGTGGTTTGTCGGGAGTGGGATAATGTCGTTTACGAGATGAAAAGTTCAGGTGGAATGCTTAGCCAATAATTCTATCCCCTTTGACATTTACAAAAAAGGAAGCCAAACACCTCTTCAATATTTTGAATGATCTTTAATAATTCGTGTGTTATTTTTGTTTATCAAATGAATTTGACCCCATCGTTGCTCGCAGTGTAGGACAGATGCGGGAAGCTTAGGAAGCATTGAGTGACCTTTGTCCTTTAGAATGCATTGATTAGCTGCTTGAAGCTAAGTAAATACGTAATCTAAAGTACAAGCACCTAGTCACCTACTTGAGGTGTGGCAGCTGAAAGGCGAATTGTTGATGAGGTTAGGATACTCGCCAACTGTATTTTTGAGAACACGTATGAGTCAATCTCCTTAAAAGGTCATTATGCCACAACACATAAATGCGCTTAGTGCCAAGAGCATTTATGAACTTCCACTATGTGCATGTCTGGATGTCAATGATTGATAGCAAAATTGATGATCGTTTAATTGGGAAAAAAGCCCTTTTCATATTGACAAGTATCGACCCAAGAAGGTCTCAAACGTTGTGACTATGGGGCGTATTGTCTACCAGCATGGTATGTGAATAAGCATTTCTTGGTATGGCTCTTAATATCTGGCAAAAATAGACCACGAAATGGAATACAAGTAAAGATCCTTCTTTCTTTCCTTCCTTCTTTAAGCGTCGTTCAAAACGCTTTTCGAGTAACACAAGATATGGTAGTCTCCAAAATATGGAGGACGACTGGGAATATGGCCAGGTAATCATCAATTCACCTTGGTTTTGCATCTCTAACCCGTTTGCAGCTGATTTTAATATTCGCAATTTATGGCTTTGCTCAGGCGAAAACCGCGGGGTAAAAAGTACTTAATTTAACATTTCTGCATTGTCTGCCTCTCACCTCAACGACTTCATTTTTTTCTTTTCAAAGATTCATTGCTCCTTTTTACATTCGTTACCATCTTATGGCAGTGCCTTTGGAAATATAATATTAAAATATTTCAGTTGATTACAGCCCATCAGTCTCGCCGTCGATTAAATCATTTTTCCACTAAATGTGTCGATAGAATTGGAAATATTTTGGCCAACTTGTGAGTACTTCAATTATACACCAGGGGAATTGAGAGTTTATACGGAATATTCACTTGCAAATGGTCATTTTTAGGAATCTATAAGAGAAATCCCGTGATTTTGGCATGTTACTTGGAGGCGAAACTAGATATGAGTACAACATTCAAATAATGATCTACCGCAGAACATTTTCGAGGAAGATTCATTTTTCTCCTTTTTACTTATCCAAATAACACCTTTACGTACTTTTTAAGTCTTGCATTTGGTTATAGAGACGGTAAAATTGGTCTATCCAACTTTTCAAAACTTATTGACGGAAAGCTTAATGGACCTCTCGTTAGATCTGGCTGACACTGTGCCAAAGGATTACGAATTTCTTACCAGGGTCACGGCGATTGTGGCTAAGCCCCTTCATGAAAATGCATGGGAGTAACTTAAAAACTGACCTAAGTGTTAGGCATCCTCTAGGAGTTTTAGGTCTGAGTGATTCAAGCCTACATTACCAAGCAACGGTGCTATTTACGGGTCTTGTAGGTCTCGTTTTCCCTAAAAAGTGTGTACTTTTAACTTTATCCATATTGATGTCTATGTTTTACAGCAGTGGCTTTTTTACGGAGCGTGCTATCTCTGTCAAAATATCTGCCTGAAAAAAATTGAATTAACACAAAATGTCAAACCTCAACGGAGAGAGAGGAAATTAACACTGCTGACTGGCTAGGTCAGAAGGGAACATCAACAGCCGCTGGGTTGTTTACACCTTGCCTGGGGTCATGACCTTATCCGCACACATTCAGGGCCCACACTGCACTCGTACTAGGAATTTTTCAAGATATACAATTTTTTGCTAATGGCGGTTGAATCTCTGTGGGGGGTTCTATTAACTCTATACAACGTGATGGAGACATATTGATTCCGTCTTAGAAATAGCGCTGTCCTGTGCTATGAGTCATCAACTATGGCCAATTTGATTGCTCGGCCTTTTATTTATGCGGTAAAATGGTGTGGGCAAAGATTGGCATATGGTACCTGTTAAATCAGAGTCCCATCGTCCTCTAACAGTTGATCTACGGAATGGTCAAAATGTCGCTCTTTTATGCAAACACGATAGGTTAATAATATTAATCTATTTATAGCGAAGGGAACATGAGAAGAGAATTGTTCTTGAAATTCGAACTGCGCTTAAGCATCTACTTGCAGTATTATATTACAGAAGCTGTGGCCTTGAATTTCACATGGCTTGAATTTTATAATATGCGATAACTTGATTCACTCTTCAATAATCAAGAGTTTGGAAAATTAATCATCGTTTTATAATTCCATCTTTCTCTACTTTCCTAAGTATGAGGCTTCTATGCTGTAGTGCTGCTTGGAGATTCAGTTCACCAGGTACAATGTATCCTTCCACTAGATTTTCTTCAGGGCATAGTCTATGCAAACTCAGAGAGAGAGAGAGAGAGGGAAGCCAAGGCATATGTGCCATTACTCCAAAGTCGACTTTTAACTTTTTAACGAAACTATTCTTGTGGTGAATATATTTACTAACGGTGGTTATGACGATAGGGTGGTCTGAACTAACTGTGTTATTTTGTTCGAAGTCAACCTTGGGTGTATTTCTCACCGTTCAGACATTTATAAGCTCTATGGCCTTGTGTCGTTGGCTCCTTATGCCAACGGAGACTCGGCTTTTGCTGTGACGAAGTTTAAATTACATCTGTTTCTGGTTGATTAAATGCTGCAATATTTTAAAATACTTTTCCTCCCAATCACATGTTGGCGAACATCACTTGCATGTTTCATTTATTAGTAATTGCGCTGGTAAGCCTGAAAAAGAAAGCCCCTCTATAAGAATATTTTTTGCAATACCTACCCCCCTCTTCCATGACAGCTGGACGTTAATTACCATTGATTTATTGTGGACAGCCAGTGAAATCGTTCCACTACTTCACGCTGAATTTTACGCTCGTCGCCTCTTAATTTGTTATCACAATTGCCCTTCAATTTTTGTAACTAATCCCAATATAATGTTTTTCCTGTGTGTGAGTGGATTCTTAACTTAATTCAGCCTTTCAAATGCCTTGTTTCATTCATTCACTAGGCATTATGTCGGGTTCAAGTAAGTTAAATTTGCAAAAAATTAATATAAATAATATGCAGTTACCAAAAATCAAGTTCAGAGTAGCAGACACCTTGAGACGTCCAATTGGCTTCATCCCTTTTTTGCATTTTTCGTCTAGCCTTCCTCAGAATGTAAGTTTTGTTTGGTGTGAATGATGAGTCACATTATATATTAGCATAGAAATGTCAAGAACTTGAATTTCCTCCCAGAAATCAGGCGGAATTCATTAGCACAGTGTAAAAGAGCGAACCAAAATGCCTGAGGCAACGTCTTATTGTTGCACCTGTTTTAAAACAAGACAGGAATTAGATTAAGTAATGTGAATTTCCACTGCAATAAATACACTTCATCATCATCATCATCATCATCATCATCATCACCAACCACCTGTCTGTTACTGTGTTCATTTTTTATAAACAATCGTCTCAGAAACAAGTCAGAAGAGGTGAAATTGGTGGTAATGAGATGCGCATTGCAGTTAATTCATATTTTAAAATCAAAACTATCGTGCTATATACACGTCAAAGGTTTCAAGGAGTGAGTTAATGTTTATACGCAAATGTTTACCAGTTTATTTCCACTTTGTAATATTTACAATGCCAAGATTAGGGTGGATGAGTGGAAGGAGGTATGGTTGTGGCCACTGTTATCAACAGTAGTAGACAACAGCTGTTCAGTGCGGTTGTTGAAGCAGTTGTTTCGAGTTGAGACGCCAGAGTGGGACCGAATGCTGTGAATAACTCCTCTCTTGTATTTCTGGGTGTGATAGTGTGGCAAAATTCTCTCCCCCCCCCAGTTTACAATAGTGCCAATTCTGTATAATAGGCTGTTACGTAATTCCACTGTCAATTACTACAACATCCATCGATTTCATGACTTATATCCCATCGCCTTCAGCCAATACAAGTGGCGGATGATCTTTATGCTAAAGACAGCAACCATTTGCCATCAAAGTAAAATTGCTGATTATCGTTTGACAGGAAATTCACATGATCATCCGTTACTTCTCTTGACCTTTGACTGGCCTCGTCCATCTCGTCTCAAGGTTGTTATGAATTCCTAGTGCTGTCTAGAGGAGAAAATTATCATTTTACTGTCTGTTTTAAGGTCGACATTTTCATTTTTAAGCAACGCACAACGGCCGGGCCGTATGATTGTCTAGTAAGTGGTCAGTTGGTCATTAATAATGTGAATCCCAAACTGTGCTGGCTAATTCTGGTTAACAAAGCAGGCGATGGAATTCCACTTTCCCCGGCATTTCTTTGCTCTATTCAATTAAATTGCATGGCTTGCTGCTTTAAAGCAAAGAATTTTGGATCCTTCTCAAAATCCCTTTGCAAGTTCTTAAAACCATACTCCCTCGTGTTGCGTTTTCTCTATGGCTCATTGCAGCATCCGGTTTTGGGAGCACTTCGAATTACATCTGAACAGAATACAATCTCAATTTAATTGAATTAATTAACACTGACCATAAAGGGATGTGTACTTTCTTTAATTGAACTAGAACACTAAATGGTTCAATTTAACATTCTTTCAGTGCAGAGAAATGATTAATGTGCCCATTTTTTTAAATTCTTAACATGTGACCAGTTATATGATCTCCGTCTCTCGTTTCTTGAACTTTAGTTGAATAATCAGGCCAATCCATATGATCCAACTCACATGGATACTCTTCAACGCTTCTTAACCATGTATGAAGATCAAGCTGAACGTTTGGATAGTAGTCTTCTGTCGTCAAAGGAGGAGTTAGACAGAACTCGTGATCGTGCTGAACAGATTGAAAAGGAGTTGGCTGTTCTCGAGAAACGCCAAGACAACAACCTGGTTCGGTGAGCGGGAATATGATTTTAAATTTCAAAGTTGCATTAAAATGAGGCATAAGGGTTGGAAGTGGTTAACGCTTACGAGAGCGAAAAATAATCCGCCGAAATCCTTGTAGCTTTCAAGGCGCCCTTATGTACTTCAAGGTTGCTGGAGTGCCACAAAAGTGTGAAAAAAATGTGCACACATGTTTTTTCGAATATTAGATTTACTAAAACTCAGATATTTTGTGTGGAATGTATGTTAGCATAATGAACTGGGTTATTGTTGTTCTTAAAAATTTTTTGAATATATTTTTTCTATTAGAAGGGAGTAAACGATCTACCTTATCTCATGGGTGCCAGAAATAAGAACGGAGAATTTAAATTCAAGTGGATATACCTCCATGTCTGGTTGGCTTAGAATTTAAAACTCACTAAATGGAGGGTAATGCATCAAACTAATCTAGTCTGAAAGTGAAACGAATTTCATTTTCAACAATCGCCCCATTAAAGAGCCTTACTTTCAGTGATTTGCAAATTAGTGATTATTATTTTAACGTCATTTCTTTATTATTTAACTTGATATGATTTAAGCAAGACTAGGCACATAGGTTTGGTTTGACAATTGTATGAGTGAAGGGGAAGTGAGACAAGAGCTCCAGTTTGAGTCTCTTTCTTTAAGATCTGCAGAAGGTGCAATAGTTGACAGCGTCCTTTCCCACTGGAGCCAAATAACATGCTACTTGCACTTGTCAGTTTAAAAGAGCAAATTTATATCCCGGACGACTGCACTTTAGTAAAAATGACTTTCGGTGTGTGTGTGCGTGTGTGTGTGTGTGTGTGTGTGTGTGTGTGTACATTTTACTTCAGAACGCATTTGACAAACACTATTTCCTTCTATCAGGTCCTAATTGCACTGCAATTCAGTCTGAACTTGTCTGTTTGCTGTAGTGTTTTTTGCTCATAGACACCCCTAGTTGGTACAACATTTTCTCAACTAACCAGCTACATTCATCAATTAAGATATGGGCTTAAATGCCCGTTTACTTGGGTTCCAAGTGATTTCTTAATTAATTCATAGAAATTCAGTGAGAGTTTGAAATTAATAGCAAAAAACTGTTAATATGCCAAAATCACTTGTAAGGCGTTATTAAAAGTACAGCTAGGGAAAAATTGCTCATTAAGTCTTATGATGATTTAACCACATCCATTCTCCCATCTCTCGTGATTAGACGAATTGTCGGAGCTAAAGAAGAAAATGAATGATTAATGATTTATGCGCCAGTTGGACAAGGTCTTATTGCATTTTGTTCCTCCAATTAATTGTGCTTTTCAATAGTCCCCTTGTTATGTGATTAGGTAACTGTCTGAAGACTTGTGATTTGGCAAGGGTTTTCCTTCGCGAGGTTCGCGTCTTGTAATCTTGGCATCATAAATACTGGCAAAAATATGGGGTGAAAAATTGACTTACTTTATTGCAGGCCCAACTAATACAGACCTCTATAAAGTCTCCCCATAAATTTTGTTAACAAATCAATGGGAATAATATTGATGAATATTAAAACCGTTCAGTTTTTGTCAATTCCCCAAGATTTGTTTCATGAAAGCAATCTTGTCTTGGGGGTTAGCGTAACTTTCTACTATTAGAAACACTTGAGTACTAAATCGATTATCCCGTCTTTAGGGCAATTCCTTAACCTTGGAGATTTGGTATCTTTTACAAACTTATAATGCGGTATTTACAGGTTTACACATTCTTTGTTCTACACTTCTGTGGAACAAGCTAATGCACCCTATTTTCCTTTCTAATTACTCCATTAATCCTTTTGAACCTCATCTGTTAATACGGTTTCTGAGATGACACGAATTAGTGCTAGTTGATACTAAATTGGCCTATTAAATTTAAAATAGACCTGTCAATAATAACATCTACCTCTTTTCAGTATTTCGTGGATCCTTGCTATCCATTGGGTCGTGGTCATTCAGAGACCTAATTGGGGGACTGGGAGATATGAAAACTAGGAAAAATTCAATTGGTCTATCAAGATCATAATAAGCAGTTGAAGGAACTGTTGTAAGCTACAATGTAATAATATTCAAATCATGTGGACTTCTCAGGTTGAATTTGGAACTGATTACAAGAACATAATCAAACTTTGTGGGGATGCCACTGATTCAACGTTGAGTTCAAAAATTTATGTTTAAGATCTGTCTTAATTTTACCACTAACAGGCCCTGTTGTGTTAAGTAGGTTCCCATAGGTCTTATCTACCTGCTTCTAGTTACAACAGGAAACAAATGACCTTGTCAATAAGCCGGTCAATAAATTTTGAATACCCTCCTGATTGTTATCATTCAGGAGGATAAGACGTACATTCAAACGTTCCAACCGTGACATTCAAATTCCGAAATATTACGGAAAATACCTAATAGAAAATTGCAAAACCAGTACATTTAGAGTTTTTACTGTAACGAAACCCCAAGTGCGTTGTTTACTTATATTAGACGTCTTTGTTGCTAGAATGAACCAATTTCAAATAGCTTTGCGTAAACATTAAGTACTCGTGTCAGCGACTCTAAGAAGAAGTTAATATACTTTATTTTAAAGTAAATGTTTCCTTTTTTGATTTTCAGAGAAATTAGTATCCTAATTGAACCTCGCGAAGATGGTCCAGTGGACATGTTAATTACCTATGTCGTTGGTCGTTGTCTATGGAAACCTGCCTACGATATTCGCCTCTTCAACAGTGATGGATCCATGAAGGTAACCGTAGTCGCCATTTCTCCACCAGTAGCAATTTTTAGCCCCAAAATCGGTGTCAAAGTCAAATCAGTCCTTCTATTGTTTACACGTGGCATTTTTTCCACTTGTTCAGTTTAGATTCTTTCACGTAAATGTCAGCTGAATTTAGAAAGATCTGGTAGTTGTTAGAGCCCATTCCATTTGAAATTGGCCCATTTTCAATTCAAGCATTCTTACTCTGAAGAATTTTCTTTTTACTTTCTAGATCATCTACTATGGTCTTGTGCAGCAAGCGACTGGTGAAGACTGGGAACCCAGAAGAATGACACTTTCGACTGCTCAGCCAAGTTCTGAGGGACTTTGTCCCACCCTTGGTCTGCAGCGCCTGCACTACAAACAGACGTAAGTCGATCTATTCTGCCTTTTCCCCCCACCCCTCCCCCCTCCCCCTCGTATCCCCAGTAAGATCAGTTTTGTGTCGGAATGCAGACTTTAGGGCTTGGTAGGCACCACTAATAATAATAACAATCATACTATGAGGGCTGGAATCGTAGCGAGTGGAGCTGTGATGAAACTGCACGTGTGCGCTAATTGTGTATTTTATTTGCTGTGAAATTAACACTTCTAATCTTAAACTAACACATCTGCCCCCCCCCCTCCCTCCCTCCCTCCTTGGTGTTTATCATTAAATACTTATTATCTATCCGTCTGGAATTGCTCAGACTTTTTGTTATATGCCTATACTGTCTGTGTCAAATTTTGTTGAAGTTGGGTGTTCTACAAATTACTGTCAGGCGCACTTGCTAACTAGGAAGTCTTTAAGGCAAACTTTTAATAAAAAGTTAACTTCCATTAGTCAATTTGGATGGATGTGTGATTCACTTTTCCATTGAAAAATAGATCTATAGAAGCTTCTAATATATGAGTAAATACATTAGCTACCATCGGGCAAACCAATCAGGTGTGTGACCTTGAAAACTTAAAGATTCTCGAATTAGGCTTCTCACATAATTACTCATTCACTTTATGCACTCCTAACATCAATCATTCGAAGGTTGACTGACAATTTCATTGTCCACGACCGATGGCAAACATTTTAGTCACTTTCAAATTATGTGTATTTAAGATCTTATGCCCCAAATTTCCTGCTTTTTCGAATATGCTTCATTTAAATCTCAATGATGATGAAACAAAGATTAACTTACTATCGTTATATCGGTCTAGCTGATGGATAGTTTAGTTTCGAAGATAATATATCATGGGCGATAATTTCGCCACGATAAAATCTAATTGACACAAAATGCATTGTTGCTAACCGAGGGTGTCTATATTAACTTCAGAATTTGAAGTTTCAAATGGAAAGGTTGACTTTCTTCTGCTGTGTTTCGGTTATGATGGCCTTTTGCTAAGTGGGGGTGTTTAGGGGCTCAATACTCATCGGTGCTCACTCAACGAATGAAATGGCCAATTACGATGCTAATTATGAGTGAATGCCTGCGTAATTTTTAATGGTATACTTTAGTGCAGCCTGCCTTGGCATGCAAACTCTGACTAACCTCGTTTGCATTTCTCTCCTCCCCGATCTCCTTCCCTTGACCACCTTCCCCTTGGCTAACTGCTAACCGCTACAGCACTCCCCAATCAACTTTAGTCAATGCGTCCTCTGCATCTTCCTCTCTCTCCCGCCCACCACGGCCTGTGTCTGCAGCTTCACGTTGTAAGACGCCACGTCTGCTTCCCAGCGCACCGAATGCACACCCTCCTCACAACGAAAACGGCTCTCATACTCAAGAGGTGAGATCCCCTAAACATGTACACGCACACACATACTCAGTAGCTGAAGTAGTACAAGATTACCCTAATCTTCCACCCCCTCCCCCTCCCCCACCCCCCTCTCCCCAACTCTGGACAAGCATCTCCATGATTTAGGTACCCATTATCTAATCTACCCTCCTTCCCGCATAGTGAAGGATTCCTTCTAAGGCAGGCTCTGATGGAATCTAAACGACAGAAGAAGACTGGAAAGTACGATTCTTCACCGGCTGTAACGCGCAAACCCCCGCCTATACCACCTCAATCACCTCCTATAGATAGAATGTATCCATCGCCAAATGCTGCGTATATTCCAGAAGAGGATGTGGCTATTATTGGCAACTACTTGGTGGCCACTCTGCCAAGGTCTCGTACATCCTCGATGTCGCAAGATAACACGAGGTTAAGGAGGTCGAATTCAAGGAACAGAGCATCAATTTTTGATGAGGTTTGAGAAATAAGCACCTAACAAAATCAGCACTTAACACATTCGCATGTGCGCATTAGCTCGATAGACTAATAATCCATTTCGTTCACACACACACTGAATTTTCAAGAGAACTGTGAATGTTTTTTAGAGCTAACGCTCTAAATTGTTACGTTTTACCAGTTACTAAATTATTAACAATGGTAACTTTGCTGAAGGAGGAGAATTTAATAAATTAACAACACGAAAATAGAATTGTTATTTAGTGAGGCAATAACTCTACAAAGTATCCACACCTTTTAATAGCATTGTGTCCTTTGTAACAGGTAAGTAAAAGGAGCCAAACAAAGCCCTTTAAATTTTATGGCTGAAATTCGAGACTAGTACTTGCGTGCGGTAGCATAAACACCATTTACTGTCACGACCCAAAATTATGATGGAACTAATGACTGGTTTATTTTCAATCACCTTCTCGTATCATGATCACTAACAAATCCCACCTTTGTCTAATTTAGGAAATAGTGTGTGGGGAGGTCTATCAAATTTCTGAGTGTGTGTGTGTGTGTGTGTTTAAATTCAATCGGTTGTTTTGTTTCAGTCCCCTCGTGTGGGCTCTACTCCTATGAACACTTTGCAACGGGCTACGAGTTATGAAACTGGAGGTGCAACTCTTCGCAATTCATCAATCAGCCGTGCCGCCTCAAGACAAGCTCTTGGGACGAGTCTGTTCATGAGTGCAGCGCCTCCGGGCGAACTTCAAAATACTCCAGTTGGAAAGGCGGCTCCCGCTTCGATTCAATCTGTTGCTACAGTGATCTTTGAGGTTCCAAGGCCTCCAGTGCTGGTGCCTTGCAATGAAGAGGAAATTCGTGTCACGGTGGGTCTAATTGACCTTCAACCTACCTACGACTACGTCACTGTCCCCAAACGATCTCTCTCCGCCTTCCTCAAAGCTCATGTCAAGAACTCAAGCAATTTCTACATTCTACCTGGGCAGACTAACATCTACTCAGACAATACCTTCATTGGCAAGGTAAATCTGTGAAATCATTACGCAATTCAAATGCATTCTTAATTGTGAAAGTTAATTTCATGTGGGTTCTTTTCATATTCCAGCTTCCTAAAATGTCTGGTTATTGATTGAATTTTAAAGTTTAAAAAAGGAAATTGCTTGCCACTTATGCTGAAATGGGTGTTTTTATGGGGGTATTGCTAATTAGAGAGTCTCTTGATTAGATGATGAGCGTAAGGAAGTAATTTTTGTATTTTATAATTACAAGTGATTACTCATGTCTACTATCTTGACAAGACGCCTGATCAGAATTAATTTCAAGTGGCTGTTCTATTGTCAACAGTTACGCTGTAAATAGGCCTGAACTTAGACTCAATGCTTTGGATTTTGTGCTCAACTTGCATCTCTTAAATATTTCAATATGAATAGAGTGAGAGACAAGGTGCCGACAAAAACAAGTTTGAATTATTGGCAGTGGCATCAAATAAGGCACACGTCGGGGCAGGTCAGACTGCTGTCACGTTGGAGATCTCACAGTTCTTGTTGACAAGCGAAAATTCTCTGAAGTTCAAAGGGAAATACTTCTATCACCTTATCATGGAAAAATACATTAATGAATAAGCGTATTCTGTTAAGAATGTTAAATTAGATTTACAATAACCGTGATAGCAATGTATAAGATATGACTGGCATGTAAACTTTCTGAGTAATTTCATGATTTGTAAATAGAGACTGATCCAACCCACAATACGTCAGATCAGGCTACAAATTATGCGCTGCTTTACAACCGTGATGTGTGGGAAAGTACAAGACGAGGGGGGGGGGGGTTGATTAAAGGGCGATAAGTTAAGGATCACCAATAGGTGTAGTACTTTTGGGAAAAGTTTCTTTCCTTCTCTCTACCAACAATGATGTGAAGTGACTCTTTTAGTTACTTATTCGCCGCATTTTTGGTAATCGATACTATGGTGCAATTTATGAATAATTGGAATGCCAATAAAGCAGATAAAATTCATAATTCCTCTCATGATTAATAGGCTCGTTATTTTATCATAGGAAGACGAGACGGCTTCTCTAGGAGTGAGATTTCCGTTTCAATACTAGAAAGCATGCATCATTTTTAGGACATTTTTGCATTAGCTATGTATTATATTACGTTTTTATTTACAACCTAAAGCGAAAAAAATTACCTAGATGTCAAGGAGACACTTATGAGAATCAATAAATCGACCTTGAATTGATTTGGTTTCTAAAAAATCTTAAAAGGGTATTAATTCGTTTATTGGAAACTTAACTTATTGTCTTTGATCATTTATTGATTTTTCACAAATGGGCTGAATTCTTTTGTTAAAAGCAAATACTTACTTTGGGAGCCTATAATCCAATCAAGAATTTACTTTGCATTTCAGTCTGAGCTTGGAGCTGTAGCTCCAGGAGAAGATCTTTCATGTGATCTTGGTGCGGAATCTGGAATTGAAGTGGTCTATCGACCCATGTTCAAGTCGAAGGAGAATGCTTCCGGACAGAAGGCCACAGTGAGCTTCAAACAAGTTATCGATGTTCGCAACACTTTCCAACGACCTGTTCGCGTCATGGTCGTAGACCAACTACCTTCCAGTGGTGAAGATAAAATCAAGGTTAATAAATCAATAACCATATTAAGTGAATTTGAATTCAAATCCCTAACAATTTGTACTTTACATTTTAAAAGTGCTAATGACCTTAGGGCCAAAATACAAGCCGCGATATCGCGTGCTAATCTTTTGTAAATAAATTTTAGTTATCTATTTATTTTTAGGTGAGCCTAATTGAACCAAATATCAAGAATCCTGAGAAGTACGACAGAAAGAAGCCGATTCGAATGAATAAGAATCACAACATTGAGTGGGATCTTGACCTTCATGCTGGTAAATAAATTAATTAATTTAACTTTTAAATAAACAATTAATTCAGAATTTAATTTAAAAATATATTTTTTTACTTTAGGAGAAACAAAGGAAGTTGTATTGCGCTACAATGTGGAGTACCCAGCCGTAGAAGAGTTAGAGGTCAGTGTTGCCGAGGAATAAACTAAACGGAAAAAATTGGGTGACCATCATTTCGAACGAATAAACTATAATATAGCTACTATTTGCTATTCTAAAACAACATTTATTTCATAATAGGGTTCTTTTGTTTCTCTTTTCCTCGTTTGCTCTTTTTTCCTCCTCAAAATCGCAAGTAATGCAAATAAATGACCGTATACCCACAAACCTTGGACTTGAGGCGAAGTTCGTGTTTGTCTCTTTGCTTCTTAAAGCTACTTTGTTTCTCTACCCCCTCCCCCCCCCTCCCACATCCCCTCCCTCTGTCTAACCGCGAGCAACCAATCACGGCGTCTTTGAAAACTGCTTGATGCCAGATACCTAGATAACCTCTGCTTATCGATTTCGAAGGAACTATTTCGAGGCCCTTACCGTTTTAATTTGTCTCCCCTTTTACCAGTATTTGACATCTGCCATTGCAACTCTCTCTCCCCCTCCCCCTCCCGCTCCCTCTTTTCTCGCTTTAGATTTCTGTCAATCGTGCCCTCATGCTTTTCCCTCACTCACTCACCCTCTCTCTCTCTCGTCTTTTTGTGTCCCAGTCTCTTTTCTTTCTCTCTTTCGATGTCTTTGCCTGCATGCCGTGTACCGATCGTGAAAAACCATTCATTTGCCATTTGTTCTATATATTCTCTAACTCGAATTGAAGCATAAAACAAATTCAGTTTAATAAATCATTTGTATCCTTTAGTCTAGAGCAACGTTTTGACATGTGCGCATTTCGATACCAGACTCGTAATTTATGAAGCTCATCTTAAGTGGAGCCGAAGAAATAGTGAACCATTGTTGGGGGTATGAGCAAGGGCAAAGTTACTTTACAAAATTAAGAGGATCGACGGATTGATTAAAAATCACGGTTAAACTAAACTAATAAAGTGCTTAGAGTGATGGCGTGTCTCTAATTAAAAGCCTTCATTTTGATTTTCTCACTTTTAATTAGTCTCGCAAGTCGCTTTCATTGCACACGTGCTGATAAATGCCTAACCCCCGTGGTCTCGGACTTTATAGACATGCACGTCCCACTGGTCATCGAATTTCCTAAAAAGTTCAGGTAGCCTCCCCACTTAACTCCAGTGGTCTCCATTTGAGATTACATAAATGTGATTGTTATGAAATGTCGATTACTGAAAAGTTTAAAAAAGGTTCAACTTAAAAGTAGGTTGGAGAAAATGAACGATTTGAATGAAAAAGGAATTGAGGGATGAATGAAAAGCTCATCAAAATTGGTTTTAGTTACTTCTCTAATGACTAGTGGCATTCAAGAACACCAAATTATAAGCATTACGTGAAGACTAGCACTTAAAATTGATTTCCAATGAAAAATTACATTCAAAAAACCTTTTATATTAAAGGTTTCAAAAGACTCAATTAAGGTGTTGATCGATTTTAAGTCAGATGACCGTTTCGTGTAATAAATTATTGTGCACTAACAAAAAAATCAATAATTTGTTAATTGTTCAAGAAGTGAGTCATCTGGACTACTAAACGAAGGGACAGTAACAATCATGACGTGAAGCATTTTCAATTAGCCGCCATATTCCGTCCAGGTTTATCGATCAGTAAAGAGCGAAGTTTCTTTAACTTGATCTAATATGGACTTGGAAATATGAATAATATTAACTCAAGATTTAGTCGATTAACTTCGTCATATTACATGATCTATTGGAAAAAAATAAGGGCATAATTGTATGCCATAGAAGAACTAAAGGTCACGTTAAATTTAATCATAGTTTACGTCAATTTATATATCACACTCTTCTCTCTGCAAGATTTTTCAACTTCATTTATGTATGACAATGCGCTCTCAAATAAACCACTTGAAAATGTTTACAAGCAAATTATATGCAAATAATGAGGATTAGCACATAGACCAGTATCTACTGCAAATGTCACTAACCTCTCTTAGAGCTGAGTATCAAATGGGCAGAAGTTTCAAAATTGTTAAAGCCACGATTGTGAGTTATATAAAATTGGTAGATATCACGTTCATCAGTAAATTGTATACAGAATCAAATACTTTCTGTGAAAATTTTATACTAATTCGTTGATATGATTAAATGGACTTAGAACTAGGTCAATTGAAGGATTGACAAAGTCCCAAGTAGTCACTACTGGCATCAAAATTTACGATTAAGTGAAGAAATTATATTCTATCGGCTTTACTAGGATAGATCTCGTCATAAAAGGCATTAAAACGCAAATATAACATATTATGAGTGTGTTGAAAGTTGAAAGATTAGTAAATGGTTTACCAAGAGGAATAAAGTTTTCCATGAAAAAACAAGTTTGTGAAAGAAAAGGTTTTTAGAATATGCACCTTGCTCTTCCATTGGTCGAAATATTCGAAAGAATGTCTGTTATTGGTAAATAGGAATTATTTACAAAAAATATTTATATTGAATAGGTGAAGTGAAAAACGCTTGAAGAAAATAATTACTCAAGAGAAATACATTTAAATATCAACGTAAAGCTATTGAATTTGTCATGTAATTTTAAATTCAAACCTGGAGTGAATCTTAAAATGAAATGATTCACTGTTAATGCTTTATCCCTAGAAGCTAGCAACCATTATTAGTTGAATTTGATATACTTCCTCGATATTAAAATGTCAAACTCACAGACATATTTTTGACTCTTAAAATCATTGAAATAATGTGAAAAATGAATGTCAGTTTTACCTTTACTTAAAAATTACTACAGTCCAAATTTTATGTGAAACATTTATTTATTTCAAATGGCAGGCATTATGATAGGTATC
>UZAE01012420.1:16054-42482 GCA_900617975.1 Rodentolepis nana | reverse complement strand
TTTGGTTACTCGGCAAAAATTATTGGAACTGGGTTGGGATGTTTTGTCACACCCACCATATTGCCCTGACCTTGCGCCTTCGGATTATCATTTGTTTCGTTCCATGCAAAACTCTTTAAATGGTAAAATTTTTAACAACGCGGATGATGTCGGATCACACCTAATTCAGTTTTTTAATAGCAAAGACCAGACATTTTACGAACGGGGAGTTTTTACTCTGCCAGAACGATGGAAAAAGGTCATCGACAAGAACGGCCAATATCCAATTGAATAAAGTTATAACTTTAAACAAAAATTCCGAATTTGCCTTCTTATTTGAAATCAGCAATGACTTAGTTGCCAACCTAATAGATCAAAATTTTGGGATGATTTAATACGCATTGGAACTATGTAATTTTAATTAGTCATCAATTCATTTGAACTTGTTCGATAAGAGCCTTTGTATGGCAATCCATTTTTTTAGCAATGACATCTATATACAAATTGTTGAAAGGTCTTCACACAGAAGAACTGAATGTTGACGATCCCTGGTAGTGCTTGTTTCAGGTGGATTAATTATGGCCACAAACGCCTTTGATGGATCAGAACTTCAATTTGTTGCCAAATCGCTACTCAATATTCTCAAATTTTCCACCAAATGTGGCAAGAACCAGTAAAGACCATCTGCAACAAAGGTCCTAACTCTACTCTTATTGACAATTCTTTTAAACATAAACATGGCCAATGTCAATACAGCATTGTGTTTAAATGAGCAATTGATTGTAATTCTCGAGAGATGGCGATGGATTGGAGTTCTGGTGACTGAATTAATTACATTTAGTTTTCTGACCACGATCAGCAATGACTTAGTTGCCAACCTAATATTTCACAGTACTCTTCTCACCTTTTTTCTACCTTTGTGTTTGTCTCTTACATCTTTGAAACGCTCTTCTGTTCCCGCCCCCCTCTCGAATTTTTCATTTTGATGTTCCTTCTCCTCTGTGAAGTCTGAAGTCAACTAAAGGGCTAATGAAAACCATCAAAACGCTTGCCATTTGATATAAATAAATAAACCATTTTCAAAATGTGTAAGTCATGATTGAAAGTGTTGTCAGCAGAGGTTTATCTCCCTCTCCTACTATTACTACGTCGTTCTGTGGGAACTCAATTGAACTTTGGAGTGATGAATCTCAAGAAAGCCGACTCATCGGCCTTCAGTAGACACGATCTTCTAGTACTTATCTTCAAGATTCACAATATCTTCATTTAGTTTCACTAATAATACGCTAATCACTGCCCTAACAGGTAAAAGCGAGTCAATTATTTACACGAGATTGAAGATTTAGGAACTAATACGTGGGCAGGAACTGTGCAAATTGAATGACGACGACACAATTACAAGTATCACTCCCCCCACAAACAATTCACGATTTCACATTTACAAACCAGATAATTTGTATCGAGTGGAGACTTCAAACAATTTTTAAAGAAAAATATACTATATTTAGCCTTTTTCTTAGTTATGAGCATAATTCGTCCTCAATATGCACTGCCGACATAGAGATTCCTCCAGTGTTTCTAGAAATGGAGATAGTAAGAACAATAGAATCATTGGAAGTATTTCCAATTTCCAATTCATCGTTTCTTTGGTTTTAACTATCTAAAATCAAAGACAAGTTGTAATTCATATTTCCATTAAACGTTTCTTCTTGTTCTAACTGTCAAAATATCTTGCAACCTTGCATTCATTTTTGACCTACTGGAGCTAATGGATGAGGACTCATGGATAGAATGTGTCGAGTCCCAAGAATTTGATCACCATATTGCATCTAATTGCCTAAAGCTGGGGCCACCAGAAGCAGTGTTTAATCCAGCAAGTTGGAGTAGACTCCGGTGGAGAATCGGAAGGCTTCTGTTTCGGCTTGGAAAAATGTGTGAATAAGTACCTATTCCTATTTCCTTTGTGGTCTCTCTCTCCAACTGCTTTTACTATATTCAATAAAGTTTTCATAAATTCTTAATTTATGATGACAACCTATTGCTTGTGGTAACATAACTTTGTGCTCATACTTCTCATACTGCTGAAACTGTAAATTATTGAGATATCGTTTTGCAATAAATTCAGAATGGCGCCATTAACTAATGTGTATAACTTGGAGGTGAGCTACTGTCTAGTGGGAATTCGTTTCCAAAGGAATTACCAAATATTTTAGGCGAAATTCGAATTGAAGGCGTGGATAGAGGGGGATAAAGAGGAGGGGGGGTGTTGAGAATAGTGCAAATGCAGAATGTGAGAAGCTGATGGATTATATATTTTTAGTGACTAAGCAACATCCTGTTTGACTACGACCACCTAACACCATCAATTAATTTATCGCGATGTCCATGTTTCGACTTGATGTTTTACCATCCATACCGTGAGATCCATGCACACATATTTGGGGACTATTTCATTAGGAAGCCAAGCTACTTTACTAAAGAAAAGGGGAACAAACAATGAAGTGTATTGAATAGTAGATCGTAAAATTGACGAATTTAGGAAGAAATGATTTGAAAGGAGAGAAGCGAAGGTAAAGTGATTGACAATTGCGATAAATTCCACGAAATTAAACTATAAAAATCTTTTAAATTAATATATTTCTAAAATTAAAAAAACTCTTTGTAAACCTAGTGTTCACGAATCCATCAAGTGCAGGTCCTGTCAAATTCATAATAAATTGCCGCCATTCTATTTTCAATTGTTGAAATTAACAAAGAAGAGTCAACTCTGAATGGAGATCAAAATTTTGTGATGATTTAATTAGCTTTGGAACTAGGTAATTTTAATTATTCATCATTCCATTTGAATTTTCTCGAAAAGAGACTTTGTATGGTGATCCAACTTACGTAGCAATGACATCTATGCACAAATTGTTGAATGGCAGAAGAACTGAATGTTGCTGATCCATGGTAGTGCTTGTTGCCGGTGGATGGATTATGGCCACAAGTGCCGTTAATGAATCAGAACTTCAATTCTTTGCCAAAGCGCTACTCAATATCTTCAAATTTTCCACCAAATGTCCCAAGAACCAGCAAAGACCATCTGCAACAAAGGTCCTAACTCCATTCATGTTAACACTTCTGTTAAGCATAAACATTGCCAATGACAATATAGCATTGTGTTTAAATGAGCAATTTATTGCATTTCTCTAGAGATGGCGGTGGATTGGAGTTCTGGTGACTGAATTAATTACATTTAGTTTTCTGACCACGACATTCAAAAATGCCGCACTCAGACCTTTCATCTAATATGGTATTTCGATCATGAAACACGCCAATATGGAAATGATGTTGATTAAATGTCTAGGACCACAATGTGGATTTCCAGTAGACAGATTTCACGAATTATGTCTCAAAACAAGGCAAGATCTACACACCCCAATACTTTATTTGAAGTTTGTCCTCAAACGCTAATCTGTGTTACCCCGTGCTCATTGGCCAGTAGCAATATCTTGTAATCAATTTCATCCACATTCATTCCATAAATAGAAACCAAATACAATCATTGTATTCTGTGGCACCATCTCATTTCCCATTTCCCTAAGTTCAAATTTATTTACTTGGTAAAATATTTCCATTTCTGTCTCCAATATGCCATTTAACTTTGACTTTCATCACTCTCCCATTAGCTTTAGAGGTCGTACAGAACGTAGAATTGAATAGCAAGGGAGAGAGAGGGCATTGAAGATAAACACCTGATAACAGCGCTTTCAATCATGCCTCACACATTTTAACAAAGACAATGGGGAACAAATGAAAAAAATAATTGCCAATCCTTGTTTGCACAAAATAGATTATAAAGCAGCAGCAACAGCAGAAGTAGTCTAATGAGTGTCACGAGTTTGAGATTGTAGGAACAAGGTTGATGATTGGGTGTATTCCAAATCGGCGTTTTATTTGATTCACGACTGCCCTACCTTTCAAATTTTTCTGATCGAAATTTTGGTACTTCTGCATCTTAAATTTGTCCGTGTCATTTGTGCAATTGGAACAAATAGATAAGTCTGACTGGAGGTTGACAACGAAAAAGCACAATTAGAATTATCCTGAAGTCATTCTTACTGCCATTCTTCCTTTGCCCTTTTCTATTTTTTGACCAACCTCGTCATGGCTGTTGGGCAAGCAAACTAACTTACGTCAATCTCGTGACTAATTCAATGACAAGCAAGCCAAGTTGTCGATACACCTTCAGCACAAATGCATTTCAATTAATGGAACACACCTCATTACCTAACTAATGATAAAAATTTTAGAACAAACATTAGTGAACGTTTGAAGTACGACAATTTACTAATCGATCAAAATATGTGAATGCACCATTGTCGTGGATTTCGATAAACAAAACTGCACAAATGAGTATAAATGGCTGCCACATGTGGATTACGGCCCATCATTTCAAAAAGACAGCTAGAANATCTGAAATCAAAGACATGATGGAGTTAAAATTGACAATTCTTTCAACAATTCTTCTTCTTCTCACTCTTTCCAACACGCGGCACACTGAAGCCATTGTTGTTCCGATGGAGAAACTGGAAGAGAACGTGTTCGTTGTTGGAGATGAGGATGAGGATGGTGATGAAAGTGGCAATGTGGATTCCACAAGAGTTCCGATCGAGTCTCCAGATTGGGATCGCAATAATGGGATTGAAGATATGAGGAAGGAGAGAACAGAAGTAGTGTTGCTTCCAGCAGATTGGAGAAGAGTCTGGTCGGATTTTAAAAGAGGTCTGAGTCGACTTGAAAAAAAAAGATCGAAGAGTTCCAAATCCTATTCTAATTAGGGTTTTACTATAACTGCTTCTCTTTTGAATTCTATTTAGAATAAATGAAATTGGTAATCTTATTCTTAATTTTTGTGCCATTACCTTTGTTAAAATGTGTGAGTTTTTATTGGAATGGATGTCTACAGACGATAATTTGGAAAGGGCAAGTATTAATGTTTGGAAATATAAAAGTTAAAGTTACAGTGTATTCAAATTTTGTGTAATGTTTAATGAGTCTCAATGGACACACATTCATTTTATTGACAAGACTACCATTAAAAACCGCACTCGTTAAAATTGGTATTCAAACCGATGCTCACACTGGAATTCACGAAATTTTACGCAAGAATGCGGACTGAAAGAGTTCATTGGTTGTAGGGAATATTTGCTTCCAAATGAAGATCGCAAAATCTTATTCAATAGATTTCCTTGTAACCTAAGAAACAATTGCCTTATAATTTGAATCACTATTCAAAATTACTATTAAAGCAAATGCAATGGAAGTGATGACTGAGTGCATTTAAGGAAATAATCCATCCAGCTAAAATAATCAATTCTTATGACTAATATTTAGATCCTTTGTCTAGTAAACCTGAAACAAGTAATGCTCTGATTAATCAGCATTTTGTTCTTCTGTCTATTATTCGGAAACTGCTTTGAGATTTCGCACCCAATTTTGCCAGGACACTATATTCAATTACCTTTCAATCAAAATCTACTGTTCTGAGTGAACTCGTGAACAGTGGGTTCAAAATTGTTATTGGAATTCTATGGGATATATCAAATGACGTAAACTATTCAGTTTATTTTCAAGGAATACAACGTGACCCATATCGCTTAGCCTTTCCTCTCCTCCCAAAGAAGTCATTTCTTCCTTGATTCGTCAATCTTTCACTCTAAGTTTCAATGCACTCCTGGTCCTGATCACCTTTTCGTTCCTGAAACCGATCGCTTTGTGAAAATGCTCGAATAAGATTGAGTTCAAATGAGATAGTGATTTTAATTTTGAAGCAAATATTCGCCACACCAAAGAGCTTCCTCGGTAACTCTTCTTAAGTGAGCAGAGGTTGCAAGGAAGAAATGCCTATCCCAACGAAGGACATCGGCGATAAATTAAGTGACTGTGTTGGATAGTCACTAAAATTTCCTTGCATCAATTCCTCACATTCCCAATTTGAGTGATTCTTAAATTGCTCCATTTTATAACCCCACTCCTTCAGCCTCCTTTACCCACGTCTTCTATTCAAATTTAGCTTTATAAACATGGCGATTATTACTAAAACATACTTCTACATGGTCTAGTTCACTTTCTCTATTCCCAAGAATTTCAATATCGATATCTTGTGTATTTGGAGATTCAGCATCTGAGCTGCCTGAGATCAAATATTCAAGCACACAACTAACGTACAGTAGTGATAATTTAATATATTCAACAAAATCTGGATGAAGCATTAAAAGGAAGAGATTGAGTAAAACGAACGTAGGAACGGGCACTCGTTTATACATTTCTCCAAATCGACGCAGACGCTTTCAATTTCCCCACCAGAATCCTCCCCAACCTACTGGATTAAACACTGCCTCTGATCGCTCCAGCTTCAAGTCATCAGGTGCATTATTGTGATCCAATTCTTGGGAATCGATGAATTCTATCCAAGTATCCTCATTCCGAATCTCCAACAGTGCAACGATGCCTACAAAGTTGTAAGATTTGGTGAGAGTGTGAATGGGTAGCAATTCCGAGCGTAATGGAAATATGAAAAGCAACTTGTCTTTGACTTTCGAGAGTTTAAACCAAAGAATCGATGAAATCAAATTAGGAAATACTCCCACTTATTCCATGTGTTCTTAACATCTCCATTTCTGAAAACACGGGAGCCATCTCTATGTCGGCAGTGCATAATGACGACGAATTGCGCTTAGACCGTTGCATTTCATTACTAAGAAAACGGCTAAATATAGTTTATTTTTCTTTTGAAATTGTTCGAAGTCGCCACTCGGTACAAATTATCGGGTTTGTAAATGCGAAATCGTGAATTGTTTGTGGGGGAGCGATACTTGTAACTGCGTGGTCGTCATTCAATTTCCACAGTTCCTGCCCACGTATTAGCTCCGACATCTTCGATCTCGTACCAGTAATTGACTCGCTTTTACCTGATAGGGCAGTGATTTGCGTACTATTGGTGAAATTTAAGGGATATATTGTGGATTTTAAAGATAAGTGCTAGAGGAAAGTGCTTTCCAAACGCCGATGAGTCAGCTTGCTTGAGATTCACCACTCCTAATTTCAATTGAGATCCTAGAAAACGTAGAAGAAATAGTAGGCAAGAGAGATAAACCTCTGCTGACAGCGCTTTCAAACATGCCTCACACATTTTGACAAAGGTAATTGGAAATGAATTAAGCTTAATTATTGTCACACCTCATTTGCACAAAATAGGTGACAAAGCAGCAGCAACAGCAGTAGTTGTCTCCTGTGTGCCAAGAATTCGAGAATGTGGAAAAATTGAAATGAATGGATATATTTAAAATTTGCGCTTTATTTGATCCATGTCTGCCCTATCTTTCAACTTCTCCTGTTCGACATTTTGGTGCGAGATCGCAACTTTTCTGTCACTTAAATTTTTCTCTGTCACTTGCGATGTTGGAACATACAGAAGTCGTTCTTACTGCAAACCCTCCTTATATCACTACTCATTTGACCAACCTCGACTTGGCTATTGTGGAAGCGAACTAATTTACGTCGATCTCGTGACTGTATCCATGACAGACAGGCCCATTTGCCAGTGCATTGTCAGCACAATTGCATTCAAATTAAAGGGACACACCTCATAACTCATCTAAAAATAAGCATTTTAGAACAAACATTGGTGAACGATTGAAGTGCGACAATTGAATATTCGATCAATTTATGTGCATGCACCAAGGTTATGAGTTTCAATAAACAAAGTCACACAAACGAGTATAAAAGGCGGCCACATGTTGATTACGGACCATCATTTCGAAAAGATAGCTAGAACATCTGAAATCAAAGACATGATGGAGTTGAAATTGACAATTCTTTCAACAATTCTTCTTCTTCTCACTCTTTCCAACACGTGGCACACTGAAGCCATTGTTGTGCCGATGGAGAAACTNGTGGATTCCACAAGAGTTCCGATCGAGTCTCCAGATTTGGATCACAATAATGGGATTGAAGATGTGAGGATGGAGGAAACAGAAGCAGTGTTGATTCCAGCTGGTTGGAGAAGATTCCGTTCACGAATAAGAAGTGGTCTGCGTCGAATTCGAAACATATATCGAAGAGTTCCAATTCCAATCTTTGTTAGGGTTCCACTATAAATGCCAATGTCTAACCTCTCCTTTGAATAAATAATAATTGTTATTGTTTTCCAACATTTATTTCCAATTTCTTTGTTCAATAAGTGTGTTGTTTGATTGAAATTGCTGTGTGCAGAGCTGATAGAACAGTGCTTTGATGGAATCTTTTCCATCCATTTTGTAGAAATTAAGACTCGAAATTAATACTTCTTCCTGTAACAGGTGGGATCAAATTTTCGATCTCAGAAAGTCGACCATTTTGGATATTTAGATTTTGGATCGACCCGGATGCCAATATTCAACGTACTCAAAGTGATGTTATGCGGTGACATTAAGTACTTAGATTAGAGCTAGTTTCAAGTAAACGCGATGTCATGTGGGACTTAATTACAATTCGTAGAAGGTGAAATAATGTGGAGAAGTGAGTAATGGCAACTGGTGAACAAGCGATAAGTGCTGTGCTGAGTGAGTAGTCAGTAGATGACATGGATTATGCATTGGAATACGAAATGGAGTTGTGCAATTTTGTATGCTTTGTCATTGCTAAACAATGATATATTAGCAAAGATTCTTCAAGATTCTTTTAGATTTGTGAGTATTCAAGTTCTTTTACTATTGCTAGGTGTATATTTACTAAATGTTCATGCCCTTTTGCTCTTAGGTGAGGTTTCCATTAGAGAGTTGACCAAATATCCATCAATAAATAGAAATTTACTTTTGAGAGGAAGAACTGAGAGGTGCTTTTAAGGAACACGCAAAGCTAAATACGTGAAAGAATTTCATGTTCGCAAAGTTGTCGGAAAGGTGGAGTCGTGGATAGTCCTAGGGATTTAAGGAAATTCCTTCATAAACCTGTAAATGATAGTTTAAGGTAGTAATGTGGAAAAAATGCCTCATCATTATTTACTCGAAATTGAAGTTTGAGTTTGAGTTCGCCAGAAACATAATAAGAGTTTGTAAACGTAACACTTCGATTAGGGTTCCTAGTGGACAGAGTTCATAAATGAAGAATCGAGTCTCAGCGAAAGTTACATTTCGATGTTCTATTTGACGAATGATACAAATGATTATCAATAATGCCCTGTGCTCATTAATCGTTAACAGCATCTTAGTACTCAACCTTCTAGGTAAAAAAATATCAAATACAATAAGTGTTTACTGCCACACCAGCCCCAGTATTATTTCATAATTTCTCGTTTAATCAATTGGTTGCATTCATCTATTTCTGACTCCAATATACCATTTTAACAAATGTGAAGTAGTCTTTGTGTCATTTGCTGGCCGAATGTGGAATGACCACTTGCGTCAAAAATGAAGACTGATGTGGGAGGCAACAGTTGAAGGAAAGATTTTGACTAATGATAGGATCTCCAAATCACATGAAGTGTTCATATTAGATATAGTGAGAAAGTGGTAAAATTGATGAAATCGGAATTAAAATGATTGTGTTAAATTGCAATACTAAGAATAGCTATCTAATGAAGTGGAAAGCATGAGATTTGATGATCTCCAATTAAAAGCAAAACCAATCCACATCCGAAGAACTTCTGAGAAATAGTAAATGGATAGCGTTAAGTAGATAGAATATGCTTGAAGAGATCAGGAGGTTCTTTAATCAAATCACATCTTGGAATTGCATAAATTTGGGGCAATAATAGAGGTCATTGATGTGATTGTTACATACGCCTTCATCCCACATTCTCATCATGCATTTAACAAGTCATGAATGTTTACAGTATTGCAACAGGTGTAGAGTTTGAAACTTGCCTGATTCATTCAATCCAAACTCTTCCTGGTATTGGGTGATTGGCTTTAGAGTGATATCGGGTTGCGATTAGGCAAATGAAATACTTGAAATGGAAATAGGTTGGGAGTTTGCATCACTTTCAATTGTTTTCATCTGTATCAGAGGTTCAAAAACAGAAGTTCTGATCCATCAGTGGCATTTACGGTATTTATTTATTTATATCAAATGNCAGGCGTTTTGATGGTTATCATTAGCTCCTTAGTCGACTTCAGACTTCACAGAGGAGAAGGAGCATCAAAATGAGAAAAATTCGAGAGGGGAGCAGAAGAGAGATTCAAAGATGTAAAAGAGACAGACACAAAAGTAGAAAAAAGCTGAGATGAGTACCGAGGTAGTAGTCGAATATGCCATGCAGTGGGGTGTTGGCGGTTTAAAGTCAGAAGTCAACTGCCGTTTAATAGACTTTTTTGCCGTATGAATATACGTTGCCCAGGGTGCACCACATGGAGGTAAGTCCATCGCGCACCCCGTGTCATTTGTGGTAACAAGAAATGATTATTCTTCACCACAATTCAGATTCTCTGCCTATTATCTTGATCCTGTGTGGAGACATCGCATCAATTTTTGCACCGAAACAATTGTCACCTAAGTTGGATCATCATGCCGTATCACTTTTCGAGCAAATTCGAAAGGAATAATTACTGAATACAATTAAATTGTTCCACTGTGAATAAAAGCATTCCCAAATTTAAACTCATTGATATATAGCACTTCCATGTTTATTTCAAGGCTTGACATAGGTATGTTAGTTGATTACAAATGCGTTAGAATTGATCACGATATGTTTCAGGGCCTGTATTGTGAGAATTGGAGAATTCTGGGTTTACAAAGTGTTATTAGAATGCCATAGGTATATTAATTTGCGAAACCTTTTTAGTTAATTTTCGTGGAGTAAAAATCAGTTTATATCACTTCGCATTCCCATCTCTCCTTCCAAATCATTTCTTCCCAAATTCGTCTATTTCACTCCCTATCATTTTCTCTCTCTGTTTCAATATATAATTGAAACGGCTTCTGTTTTTCGTAAAATATTGAAAAGTTAAATTCTATGCAAGTTGATAAAATGGCCTGACGTTACCTGATTAACAAAGATACTGCACATAATTTCCTTGTGAATGTGGAAAATATCCACCCCAACGACAGACAACGACGATAACTCAATTTACGTTGGTGTGCGGACGTGACCAACTGCTTTGTTGCTTAGGCACTAAAACTTCTCTTCATAAGTTGCCCCCAATCTAAATTTGTGTTGTCATGCAATCGCTTCATTTTTGCGCCCCACAATTGCCTACTCCTTTCAACTCAATTTAACGTTTTGCGCTCGTCTATCGGGATTACAATTAAGTCCAGCATGACAATACTTTTACTTTTAAATAGCTCTGATCAAATTAAATGACGGTAGCTCATAACACCACCTGAATACGTTGACTATTGTTATTTTTCCTACTTCAGAGTCTTAATATCCATCTTGGTCAGCTTTCTGAGATCGAAACCTTAACCCCACAATGTATATTCCAATTTTATGGATGTAATTATTCGTCATACCGAAAGGATTCTAACTTAGCACAAATGATAAAGCTCCGCTAACAACGTTTTAATTGTACTTTAAACATATGTAAACCAATTTTAAATAAATTAAGAAAAAATACAAAACCTTTTACTTGATGTAGAGGCTAAAACAGTAGCAGTTATAGTGGAACACTAACGAAATTCGGAGTTGGAACTCTTCGGTATATGTTTCCATGTCGACCCCGATTTCTTCTAATTCTGTCACACAATTTTCTCCACCTGGCTGGAATCAATACTGCTTCAGTTTCCTTCGTGTTCAAGTCATCAAACTCAACATTGTATTCCAAAACTTGGGAACCGACAAATTCTCTCCTAGTATCCACATTACCATCCTCACCTCCTCCAACGAACAAGTCCTCTTCCTGTTTCTCCAAAGGCACGACAATGGCTTCAGTGTGCCAGTTGTTGGAAAGAGTGAGAAGAAGAAGAATTGTTGAAAGAATTGTCAATTTCAACTCCATCGTGTCTTTGATTTTAGATGTTCTAGCTTTTTTTCGAAATGATGGTCAGGAATCAACATGTGGCCGCCTTTTATATTCATTTGTGTGGTTATGTTTATTGAAACCCACGACAATGATGCATTCACATAGTTTGATCGATTATAAAATCGCCCCAATTAAAAAATTCCCAAATGTTTGTTCTAAAATCTCGATTATTTGTTGCGTAATGAGGTGTGTCCCTTTAATTGAAATGCAATGGTGCTGAAAGTACACTGACAAATGGGCTGGACAGATAATTAAGTGTCACGAGATCGAGGTTTCTCGGCCTCCTAAACAGCAGACATATCGGGGATGGTTAAAAAGGGTGGAGGAAGATGGAGAAATTGCAGTGAGAACGACTTCAAGAAAATTCTAATCGGATGTTCGTGTTGTCAGCGTGCATTCAGGCTTATCTGTAGGTTCCAATGTTACCAATGACACAGACAAATTAAAGTTCCAGAAACATTGCGATCTCACACCAACATTTCGAATCGGAAAGTTTGAATAGTAGGGCAGTCATGAATCAAATAAAAGGCCAACTGGGAATGCATCCAATCCTTAACCTTGTTCCTAGGGTCTCAAACTCTTGACACAGGAGACTCCTTCTACTGTTGGTGCTGCTTTACCATCTATTTTGTGCATTAGTTTCCTGTCACCTTTGTTAAAACGTGTGAGGCATGATTGAAAGTGCTGTAATCAGGTGTTTATCGTCAATGCTCTCCCTCTCTCTCTTACTATTCACTTTTACGTTCTGTACTACCTCTATAGCTAATAGGAGAGTGATGAAGTCGAGTTTGCTGATTCATCGAAATTCGGAGTGCAGATTTTTCTAGGACTTATACTCAAAATTTACAATATTTCGAGTAACTTTCAATATTAGACTGCAAATCACTGCCCTATCAGGTAAAAGCGAGTCAATTACTGGTACGAGATCGAAGATGTCGGAGCTAATACGTGGGCAGGAACTGTGCNAATTGAATGACGACCACGCAGTTACAAGTATCGCTCCCCCACAAACAATTCACGATTACGCATTTACAAACCCGATAATTTGTACCGAGTGGTGACTTCGAACAATTTCAAAAGAAAAATAAACTATATTTAGCCGTTTTCTTAGTAATGAAATGCAACGGTCTAAGCGCAATTCGTCGTCATTATGCACTGCCGACATAGAGATGGCTCCCGTGTTTTCAGAAATGGAGATGTTAAGAACACATGGAATAAGTGGGAGTGGTTCCTAATTTGATTTCATCGATTCTTTGGTTTAAACTCTCGAAAGTCAAAGACAAGTTGCTTTTCATATTTCCATTACGCTCGGAATTGCTACCCATTCACACTCTCACCAAATCTTACAACTTTGTAGGCATCGTTGCACTGTTGGAGATTCGGAATGAGGATACTTGGATAGAATTCATCGATTCCCAAGAATTGGATCACAATAATGCACCTGATGACTTGAAGCTGGAGCGATCAGAGGCAGTGTTTAATCCAGTAGGTTGGGGAGGATTCTGGTGGGGAAATTGAAAGCGTCTGCGTCGATTTGGAGAAATGTATAAACGAGTGCCCGTTCCTACGTTCGTTTTACTCAATCTCTTCCTTTTAATGCTTCATCCAGATTTTGTTGAATATATTAAATTATCACTACTGTACGTTAGTTGTGTGCTTGAATATTTGATCTCAGGCAGCTCAGATGCTGAATCTCCAAATACACAAGATATCGATATTGAAATTCTTGGGAATAGAGAAAGTGAACTAGACCATGTAGAAGTATGTTTTAGTAATAATCGCCATGTTTATAAAGCTAAATTTGAATAGAAGACGTGGGTAGAGGAGGCTGAAGGAGTGGGGTTAAAAAATGGAGCAATTTCAGAACAACTCAAAATTGAAAAGCGATAAACTGATGGAATAGAATTTTGGTGACTAAGCAACAACGCGATTGATCATGACTACCCAACACCGTCAATTAAGTTATCGCCGATGTCCATCGTTCACCTGGACATTTCCACCTCTTTCTCAGGAGGTCCATGCGCACGAGTATCTCGAAACAGGCCATTATGACCCGTTACATGGAATTTGATTGTGGGAGATAAAAGACATGACATTTGCAATAAAAAATATGTAAAACACGATGGGAAATGTCCAGATTAACGATGTCCATGTTCACCAAAAATCACTGAATTGCTTTGAAGTAATTGCTTAGAAATAACTTCATCAGGCTTTCATGACCTCTCCTCAACTCTGTTTGATGCTCTCTAATGACCTTAGAAATCAATAATAATACTGAACAGTATTAATAACTAAGGAGAATTCTAATGCGAATGAAAATTTCAAAGGAAGCTCGATAGTCTGCCAGTGACCACGTTCGCTTAATGTCGCAATTTTATAGGCAAAGGAAAGATTTTATGAGTCTCCAAAATACTGAATCTACAACTGGGACGAAATTGCCAACCTTGGACTATTTCTACCCGAAAATGTCTCCATTGCATGTTTTTCTACGCTCCCTATAGTTCTTCCAGGATGGCGAGATTGCTAAAAAGCGATCTACTTACCATTATTTAGTAGTAATGACATTTTGGCTTCATAGGATACTTCTGTGCTCTTAAGTAGGACCAGTGACAATTGCGGAAAAAGTGGCCTGATGAGTACACAAGTAGACATATTATTTCACTTTTACTTCATTTTGGTTTTATAAAGACTCCGTGCTACTTGATCTTTATATCGGATCAAATTATAGCATTCACAAATTGCCAACCAGTGATTCAATTTGACTGCTCTCTGGATATATTATCACATATGATAGATTTGCGAACGCCACCAAGATACCTCTCATTCCCACGGTCTTGGAGGAACCTTTTCACTGATAAATGCATAGAAGGTTAACTCTATGGCGGAAAGTTTATTTAGGCACAAATAATACCAATTGTTGACGCATTTTCACCTCGCAGACTTGTTATTCCCACACCCCGATACAAATTATTGAGGCTCATTGCGACATCTATCGTTAAGCAATGAACAAATGATACAAAATTGCACAAAGCCACCGCGTACCACCGACACCTCGATTTCACTCTTTCAGTACTACGCCTATTCCAGCTGCCCCTACCAGTTGACAAGACTTGCTTCGATCCATTTTTTCACCTCCTATAAACACCATGATGTTCTCAACCCGGGAAAGGCTGCGGTGACAAATTTAATCAAGTTAACACCATTAGACTCGTTAGGTCATTTGTAAACACCAAAAAGAACCCTTGAAAAAAGCAAGTCACGCATTTGTGTAAATTAACAAAAGACAAATTATCACAATATCACTGAGTTTCCTGGTGATCCTCCGACAATTCCTGCTGGTAGAATTCAATTAAATCCCGAATACATGGGTAGATCTCGGGGTATTCACGTTGCTGCCTCGACTCCACACCTTCCACATAAACGTCCATCGCTCTAGTGATGAAAGTCAAACGAGCTGCCTCATCTGCCTGTCGAAGACACCATCGAACATATCGTTCCAGACTCCAGCCTTCAATTTGATCACCACCTCTAGCTGCCTGATGATAAGGCAAGGGGATTTCCGTGGGAGCCCTCGCTATCATATGATGCAGAATCAAGCTTCCAGGAAGGCTGCCCACGTTACTTCCGAGTCCTATTACGCCACGATTGGAAGTCAAGGATGATCCCTTAGATTTTACTGTCTAAATAAGAAAAAATAGAAGTAATGACGTAGCAGTAACTTTTCACTAAACCTGCTCTCCTAACCAATAGTATTTCTTCTTCCGACAAAGCAAACAGTTGTCTGAGGATCCTCAATCGAGCAAAAGCAGCTTCAGTATGCAGCGAGGGCGGAGCTAGTGTGGAGAGAATCATTTCAATCTCCGCGGCGCAGCTAGTCAGATGTGAGCGTTGTTCCACACTAGTGCATGGACGAAGAAGACTTATATGCACAGCGAGGGCGTCTAAACACGGTGAGAGGACACGGGTTTGCAGGCCAAAGCGCAAAGCAGCTTCTCCGGAGTTGAAAAGAGGAGCTGCTGAGCGATTGATACTGACAATTCCACTACCAGAAGACGTTGTAAATCCCGAAAGATATTCGGTTCGCATTCGATGAATAAATGCCTAAGTGAGTTATAAAGTAAATATTAAGTAAAGTAACCCAGAAACATGCTAGATAAAAGCCCATCGAAAAGGAGTGTTAAAAACTTAGAAACAGATCGTTAACAACAATGAAAAGTTGGTTAATGGGAAGAACCAACCTCCATTATTTCAACCTGAACCTCAAGATAAGCTTTCGTAAAAAAGCAATGGGCCAACCATAACAGATTGAACCAGTCCATTCAAGCGAAACTTTATTCCACCTGATAGGTCCAAAGGATATCAAAGCAAGAAGAGATTCACCCCTGAAGTATACCATGGTTGAAGTGTACTCCCAACCCAGAAGAGAGAAGAATCACATCCTTTACATTTGAAAAGAAAGTACGGTCTGATTAGAGAAAAGCGAATAGCCATCTGGTTAAGCATCGAAATGAAAGCATGGGAGAACAGTCATAAGAAGTAATGCATCTGTAGAAAATTCAGGAAACTCCAGTTAAGCGTGACACTATCAACCATAAGAGATTTAATACAAATTCCTTCAAAAGATTTGTATCGAAAAGGTAAAAGCACAGGTTAATTGGAAGTGGGCTAATGGAAATCCCTAATTCAATAATCCCAATTACTCAACTCTTTTTCCAAGAAATATCTAATGCAAACGATTTTCCAAGTAAATGTAAATAAACAGTCGTAACATAGCACGGAGACAACGAAACTCGTTTAGTGAATCTACAACTTCTAAAATGAAAAGAAATTATTTTTATGCTGATGCAAAAAACAGGTTAGGTTAAAGAGCCACTTTTCTGATCAGCACCCTATGCACTATTACCTAATCCTCTAGCAGCAATAATATTAATGTTTTATACATTTTAACACAAAGGTTAGTTAACACGAAAAGGTGTTGGTGAAATAATTTAACCATAACATATTCACATTGGTACATTTTTACGATTAAAATAACATACAAGATGCGGGTCTTGAGGGTGGGCATTGCAATTAAACTAAGTAATTAGTAAAGTTTTTTTGAATTCAAATAGCGAAACCCCCGTTTCAATAATATATCTGTAGCATCAATTATCGTGGAGAGTGATGGCAGGATGCCAATTTCTATTTGGTGACGACGTAAAACTACCCGTTCGTCCAAGATGAGCTTTAGAAAATACATCAATAAATAGTAATAAAAGTTAGCAACATCTTTAGGCCTAAAAGTAGATATCAACAAAGCAAGAAGTGAAAGGACAAGAGTAGGCAAACATACTTGAATATCCCTCACGCAAGGTGGATCAACTTCCTCGGCCATCGAGATCTCCAAATGAATTCTGGGAAGGTATTTCTCAACTACATGATCCGTAAGAGCCTTGAACAATGGTTCTAGAGCAGATAAGCATACATCTGAGAGTTCCGACACAATGGTTTGATCGACAATTGCCTGGGGATCATCGATATCTTCGCGTCTAATGCCCCATTTCTGTTGTTGAGCAGTAGTATGCCTAGCAACAGCCATTCTCAGATGATCAACAAAAGCACAGGTGAAATTCACCAAATGTACATTCTTTTGTTGACCGGGAGTGGGCAATCCTTCCACCGAGACTTGACTTGTCACAATTAGAGCCTCGACTTTGGTTGAAAAGAGAGCTATCATCTTGGCAACATTGCGGATAACCTAAAAGCGATGAGGCACATTAAAACCAACGTACAGAGAAATTTGGTTTTCATCGACCACCTACCCGTACTGCTTTGAACTTTGAAATATTCAAGAAAACGATAAATCTAATTTAAGGGTGATCTCTAATAGAGGTGTGCTACGGTAGGCTTACAGAAAGGCATATTAATTTCGATATCAAGACATAAGATATTCCGCGACCCAGGATCTCTTCAAGAGAAAGACCCAAATAATCACTCGATGAATTTTACATTGACAACGACCTTCGGAGATTAAAAGTGCCTAAAGTAAGCACGACTTAAGACGACTAAAGTATAGGCGGGATTGAAACACCAAAAAACAACAATTATTACTCCCATGAATTGAAGGTAGATAATGAGTAATGCACATAAATCCACAATAATGACCTTGCAGAAGAGTTCGCGTTGAACGGCCGCGGACTGTGCTAGCTCCGTGGACACTGTCTGCACTAATCTCTCGGCATCAATAAGTCTGGGAAGATTTTCCCCAGCAGGATCCAAAGCAGTTACCCCTACGAATATCGAATTGACACGATCAAAGAGACGCGTCAAACCCCTTCCCAAATAAGCCGCTTCAAAAGGTGCCAAGAAGGTAGTAAGTGGCTTAGCCAACAGAGGCTGTTGACTATTGCCGGAGAGGTTAAGGAACAGCTTCAGCAATCGAGGATAGTCACTCTCTAGGGCTTCTTTCAGCTGGCCGGATCGTCTGCGAAGAGCCGGTTCGAAAATGGCGGATAGGCAGGTTATGATCCATCCTAAAAGACCTTCTGAGTACGCCTCGAACATATAGCTATCCACATCCTTGGCTAGCCTTCTGATATTTTCTACCACTTAAAAAATATTAGATATTAAGAAAGGCATGCGATGAAATATCACTAGAGAAAAATAGGAGAGGAATGTACTTGAATTTTCTTCATTACTAGTAGAGAGAACAAGTATTATCGCTGCGCAACAATCTCTTTCTTCAGGGATAGTAATGTTTGCAAGAATGTAACTCCCAAGTTGGCTAGAAAGACTTTCAGAACCAGAGTGAATCTTTTGCAGTGTATCGATGAGCATTCGAGCTTGAGAAAGGCAACGGTCCAGCGTGGTGATCATTTGGTCTAGACCAGTCCATAGAAGATTTCGAAAAGCTGCAGCTTGGCCACCAGAAGTAGGGAGAGAAGCTTTCCCTGGTTTACTTGACGAAAGCGACGAAATTACCTTTCCTTTAGCGCGTTTGTTCAAATCTTCAACATCAGCTGTAATTTTGACGATATTTTCGACATCCTTCTGCCAATCGGAAACGAGGCCTTGAATGACCTTAGGAAGCATTGACAGGTTGTTGAAGGCCTGTAAAGCATGACCCAAATGACTTTGGTCGTTATTTTTGAAAGAAATATGAATTAGCTCCCAAGCCTCTGTGGTTAGGCGTTCCTTTTCAACAGAGAGAATCTTGAAATTTTCTTCCAATACTTGAATTCCCTCCCAGTCTAAAGTCTCGAAAGTGCAATTCAATTCTTCGACGTATTCGGAAGCTTGAACGATATTAACCGATGAATCTAAAAAGGTATAAATCAAAAACAAATGCAAGTAAGCTAACCACGAAGTTTCTTCATCGTTGATGATACACGAAGAATACTTCGCAAAGTTTCGTACACAACGCCAAGGCGTCTAATAAGAATGACCTGACTGTTTAGATGTTCGTAGTGTTTGCCCAGTCTTTGTTTTATCATATTGACGTTGCCAGAAATGCTCATGATACGAGATTCAACACTTGCGACAATGTTGGAGAAATTCTCCAGATCAGCAGTTTGACTGAGCAACTCATTGTTGTGCTTTGAAACATGGCTATAAATCGCTGCTTCTAGTCTGTAAAATAGAAGATCCATAAAAATACTTAACAACATCCTTTACAATATGGTAAAGAAATGGAAAGGATGTAGTTACTTAGCAAGACAAAAGCTTCGTATAAATGTTTTCTTACACAGATAACCTCTCTGACACCATTTTTAGGGGCTCAACCAAATTGCTCGTTTCAAAAACTTTTGAAACAAAAACTTTTTCATCGAACCCGTTCTGTAGAAGCTTCAGGAATTCATCACTATCCATGTGTAAGATCCACAGCACAGGGCGATGGCATTAATGACAGCAAAATCGAACGGGGCTAAAGATTATCCAATAACTATTTAGATTCCATTTAGTGGGCCAATCAAAAGCCACGATAACGATTTAACCAATGAAGACGACAACAATCCGCGAAAGGAATAAACAGGCCTAATTGATCAACATGGAGCAATGAGTCGTCCACTGACTCCCCAATTCCCACTAATAGTTTACCACTGACCTTATAAAAAAGTTGCAATTAGTCTATAATAAGCTCACCTATAAGCTATCGTCCCCCCCCAAAAAAGTATGATATGTTGAGTTCATAATTTAGCGGTGAACGAAAATTACCTTGAAAAATTTGCGAACCTTGAGCAACAATAATTGTTTTATGCTCTTATTCATTTTGAGAATTTGGTTTTTAGTTTGTTTCTATGTGGCAAATAGATCACCTTATTATGTCGTCTTTGAACAAGTCTTCACTCATTTCGACTTATAAATAAAATCTTAAATCTTTTACATAAATATACGTAAAATTTATGTATACTCCATACCACTGAATCAATCAATTTATTATCTGACATTTTTAAGATTTAAGTTTTTGAAGATGTTGGCATTTATGATGAATACCAAAACCGTGTATATAAAGAGATCTTTTATGTCATCATATCCAGATCACTAAATGCTATCTTTTTAAATTAAGAATTTGAAGCCACAAAATTGGATTTTAATATTTTATTAAGTTTATATGCAGTAAAAATAATACCAACGCAGAGGAATTAAAAAAATAATACATGTTATTCCATTGCAGCATTGCGGCATAAAAGAGTTTAATAATTTGTTTCTTTAGCGTTAATAAATAGCAGTAATCGAAATGTTTTCCGTCGATTCTTGAAAGACCTTTTATATGCAAGTTAATTTAGAATTAATGTCTTGTTTCAAGCAGAAGTCAATGGTAATAATGATACCAGGTCGCAATGTTTTCTTTTTGACTATCCGTATTAAATTTCATTTTCCCAATGAGGACTAAGATTTCATATGTCAAGTTATTTGGTTGAACAGATTTTAATCAAAAGCTAAGGATTTTTACATTTGATAAGCAAGTATGAAATTCAATTTTATTTTCTGTTCCTTTTAGTGTTTTTAGTAAGCACGATATGTCAATGGAAAAATCGGTGAATTCATCCATAATACAGTAGAATTCATTAAAATATACAGCTTTTATAAGGAAAATTATTATTAAAGTTCACGGATTAAATTTTTTAGTTATTTAACGAATATTTCTGCAAGATGTATTAAATCTATTCTCTCAGTTTGTGCTTAATTCCGCCTATGTCTAAATGGAAAAGTAAAAGCTTATTTTTATAAATAATAGATAACATAAAAGAATTCTTGAGTTCCCACATATTTTTATCTTTATCATCTGTATGAAGAAATCAATAGTATTCTTCTTGCATCTTGATAATGAGCAATGATAAGATTAATATGCAAATTGTCTTAGTAAACGTTTTCCTCCATTTTTCTTTGATATATAATGTTTAATGTGGGTTTTTTGGAGGAGGATTTAATTTTGCTATACCTTGAATCATATTTACTTAATCATTGTTGATGGAAATCATGGGAAAAAATTAATTCGTTAATTCTGGGCAGACGTAAACGAGGACAAATTCATCATAAGGAACGGATTAATGTGGAAATGGTTGGGAAATAGACATTCTTTTAATACCATAGATGGAAGACACTAATATATGGCCCCTGTTATTTTATACTTTGTTCTAAAGTCAAATTAAATCATTAATTTCTTCAGAATATCTTTATGAAACTTTTCTTATAAATTAATGAAACTCATCCTGCGATATATTCACAAGAAAGGATTTACTGTGAGGAATGGGGCGAAGAGACCTCTTTAGTCAATAAATAATCAATAGCCAACATTATATTCGGTGACTAAGCTCCGTGACAGTGACACAATCCAAATAAACGTATTTTACAACTAAGTTCTATTTCCCTATTTTGTTGGGCTGGCTTACCTGATTTCTGGATCCATTCCATACCATGGAATATTGATATAGAGATTACTAGGACAATTCAAGGCTTCTTATGGCCATCCGTTACACCCTATTGGTTAAGGATGATGTATTATTAAGCTAACAAGTGAGTACATTCATTTTCACATTGTTGCCTATGCACTTTTGTAATCCGTATTTCCACCTTTAAGTACCCTTCTGGTTGAATTTTGGTGGCTGCATCTGGTAACAAGAAATTATGGACTATTTCGTTTCCTGTAAAAGTGTATATTGGAATCTTTTAAGTTGTTTTCCATCGAACTTCGTTCAACATCGACATGGAAGCTCTTGAAGAAAGTGCAGTGGCAATGTCATGATGAAGCGAATTTTGACAGTGCAGTTTCCTGCGTCTTTATTGGGGGGGGGGGGGGGGGGGGGGGGGGGGGTTTNGGGGGGGGGTGGGAATGGTTTTAAATTCTTCACACGTCATCATAACAACTAGAGGGGACCGATTTTTCGGTTTCTAGAATATCTATCATTACCCATCCTTTTGAGCCATGAAAATAGCACCCATGACCTTCTTAGGCATCTTTCATCTTTGAACTTGACAGGCCCAGATATTTCCCTTGGATATCACTCTTTAGATTGACTTTCGCTTTCTGAATAAAATTGGTGGATCCTGGTTTCAGCTTCAGCAATACATCACTTAAAAAGAATAACCCTTATTTGCTTCCATCTTTGTCAAAAATTGCTAAATAAAGCTCAGCTTTTTTGGGTCAGTTGTTATTCTTGCAACAGTCTTGTCGCCAACCGTTCCGAGAACTTGCTCAAGGGAAGATTTTCTTTGTGAATTAAAAGGGCTATTCCGTGTGCTTCTTCTACACCATCGAAGGTTTCCTCAATGCTAACTCATCGATATTGATTCAATAAGTTCAGCATGAGAGAGATGCCTTCATGATTTCTTACTGTGGTGGGTAACCCTTCTAGTGGGTCATTATCATATTGGATTCATCCCACCTTAAAGCGTTTAAACAAATCTTAAATGACAGCTCTTCTTGGTGCTGATCCCGCATAAACCTGTTGTAAGGCTTCTATGATCTGAACAGCCTTCAATTCAATTTATTTTAAAATTCTATGCTAGCTCTGATGTCCTAATTTGCCATTTGAAAAGTCGAAATTGATAACTATTTAGAGATGCAACCTGTCTTGATCCTGACCTTACACAGAATGATCAACTAGTTGTACGTCATTAAGGAAACTCTAAAGACCTGTTTGAACTTGAGTAAACCGGTAAATCTTTGTTCTATTTAAAGGTGTGGCATTTGCCTTGGGGGCGCTTTGATTCACCTCTCATTTAGCGTACATATTCATTGTCTCGAATTCGTTGTCAATTACATTTTTTCATCTGTAATCACACTTACATTCCACGACTATGTTTGCGGAAAGCGTTCTAGTATGCTCTTTTAAAGGAAAATTCCCAGCGTACATGATTTTGCATTTCAACACATTTTGATGCAAGATATAAAAAAATGACTATTGAATTGAAAACTACAGTAATGACCATTTCATATTAGTAAAGATATCGTTCTTAGTCGATCCTAGGCTGCTTTTATCACCAAAAGATATCTCATGAGCACTGTTATCCACCTTTTTCAAACGAGCTGTTTAGTAATGAAACTTATCATTTAAATGATTTTTAATTAGGTATGAATGTGTTCATTCTATAGCGTCGAACCGTAGTTAAGCTCTGCTTGCAGTAACATCGAAATCACTTAATTTTTCTGGTCAAATCAATCCCAAAATGCTAGGTTTACCCACTGTAAGTCAAAGAATATTTTGCCAATTTTATTAGAACTTTTTAATTAAATCAACCTTTGTAGTTCAATATAGAAGAAATTGTAGAAGAATATGTAAAGAGCCAAAAACTCGCCTCTCGGCAACAGTTGAAAATGGACTTTGATGAACTTATTTCAATGTGTGAGGAAAGAATGCAAGAAGAAAACGAAAACTGGCAGCAGGAATTCGGTGAATTGAAGACGGATTTTGAGCGAGTTCAGTTCTACTTACGACATTTCTCTGAACTTGAAAGAGGTCATTTTGAATTCTGTTTATTTCAGGAAGCGAATGTGCCACCTTCGTCAATGTTTTAAATCACTTTTTTTATTGTAACTAATTTAGCTAGGAACATGTTTAAGGCCGAGGCAGTTGAAGCAGCAAGGGAACAATTGCGAAGATGCAACGGAAAGTCTGATAAGATTTCTGAGCTTTTGCTCCGGATTAGTAAGCGCAAAAAGGAAGAATTGAAGCCTACATCTTCCCTGCGATTTTCAACACTGGCAGTTTTTCACGCATCAACAAGGAGGCAGCTGTCTCTTGCATTGGCCCAACGGTCTATCCTTCTGTATGAAATTGGACTTGTCGATGAAGCCATAAGTGATGCCAACAGAGCGCTTAGGGTGGGAATTTTAATTGCTCTTAAATCACCCTTTATTACTTTGTGCTCCACTTCTTATAGGCAGTACAAGTAACGATAAAGAGCCCAATATTTCTATCCTCACATTTTGAAATCAAATTAACTCCAAGTGGTATAATTAAATATCCACATTTAAGTGGAATTAATGTCCTACTTAAAATCTTCACAGTAGATAGTTATCATATGAATTCGATTCTTCCTTGAAGGCCGATAAGGCAACCTTATTTTTTGATTTGGTAAAAATTCCATGCTGAAATAAACTCCATAGTTATGGAGCAATTATATTCATTTACAACCTCGCCATTTTGCTGGGTTAAGTTTTATCATTCTTATAATGCACCCTCACAATATACAATATTCAGTTAGCAGTGTGAAATAGGGGTGCAACATAGACAAGATAATTGTCAGAATACCGCACTCATATGCCCACATGGTTTCTGTCTACTATTGTGGGGATTTTGCCACGATATTTTGGGCCATATCGAAGACTTCTCTGACGGTTTGTTTGAATTCCCTTGTTACTCTAATTTTCTCAAAAACACCCTTATTCTCAGAGTTTCAATAGTGAATGCTCTTCTTTGTTTTTTTGTTGAATGACAAGTTATCTTTTGGTATTAAATTTCATAGGTTGTGTTTTTTTGAATTTGCCAATGGCATTTAATTCTTTTCAGTGCCCTTTGCCCAAAATTCCATCAGTTAAACTGCGTATATGCCTCGGCTACTGTCATAAAAGGAGAGGTAATTTCGGGGAAGCTAAGAAAAATTTTAAGTTTGCACTAAGAGTCATTAGAGAATGTCGTCTAACCAGAAGGAGGGGCAGATACATGAAACTCTATTGGCGTACAATTGGTGTAATGTCTAAATGCAATCAAAAGACGTCTCGGGAGATTTCACCAAGCATATGGAAATTTCACTTCTCCAAAGCACCAAAATTGCGTTTGCCTGAACAAGGAAGGAATATGAACAAGGACTCCGACAAATCTTGCCGTCTACTAGCCTCGAACGGTTCTGTGAAACTTAAAAAATGCGATGGAGAAAAATGTGAATGGAAACTCGAAACAACAAGACCTATAAATGCGGGCAAGTAATTAGCCTCTAGTCTAATAACTAAATACATTTACACCTAATTCATGTGTTTTGTTCAATTAGGTGAAAACATACTAGTTGATAAGGCATATGCGGTGGCGTTAAGGAAAAAGCGAACACAAATTTGTTACACGTGTTTTCGACACTGTTTCAACTTGATTCCTTGCCTCCGCTGCACTCATGTAAGATTAAACCCAATCATTGTGTGTGCAGTTGATGCGTCTATTTATGCAACTATTTTAACCTCGCCTTCCTTCTCTAGTTCGGCTTTTGCAGCAGGATATGTCGTGAAAGAGCAACTTTGGAGAAGCATTCCAAATCAAATGTAAATAAACATATCTACGACTGCAATGGGATTTTACCCAATATCCTATTGGATGAGCTAGCTTTGGCTCAACTTGCCTACATGTGCATTGGAAATACGGACCCTCAAAGACTTATCGATTGTTTGTGTAGAACAGGCGCCTATAAAGTATGCGTAGCATGAAAGTGCAGTATTCATAAATGTTTGCAATACTTGTAGACTGCTCGGGTTTTTTTGTTACTACTTTTTTTCAGAAAGGAAGAGGTCACCAGGCCTTTCGTGGTCCAGAAAAAGTAAGACGAAGACCTCCCGAAACCTTTGACTCCTCCGATTACCAATCTATTGCCTGGATGTCAAAGAATTACAGTGGAATAGATACTGGACTTCTTTTGCAATTCACACGTGCTGCTATTTTCCTCACATTTTGCTTATTGGTAAGTTTGAACAAGTGATTTTTGGGTCAATAATTTTTCAATGAATTTTAAGTCAGAAAAGGTGAATTAGCCCACCATGACAGAATTCTTCCCTGGTCAGAGAACAAAAATTAGATTGAACTAGAATTCCTGTCTTACTAACAGATTTGTTACGCCCTCAGATTGCAGGTTACCCAATGGACATGGAGGTCAGTTTATGGAGCCGAAAAGACGAACCATCATATAAAAATCGACCAAAGCAAATATCCCTCAGTTGGCTTGCGGCGTGCATACTCTATCACCTTCAATCCACCAACGTCACATCTTTTCTCCTTACTCAGAAA
>UZAE01012420.1:0-10198 GCA_900617975.1 Rodentolepis nana | reverse complement strand
GGCAAATTCGGAATTTATGTTTAAAGTTATAACTTTATTCAATTGGATATTGGCCGTTCTTGTCGATGACCTTTTTCCATCGTTCTGGCAGAGTAAAAACTCCCCGTTCGTAAAATGTCTGGTCTTTGCTATTAAAAAACTGAATTAGGTGTGATCCGACATCATCCGCGTTGTTAAAAATTTTACCATTTAAAGAGTTTTGCATGGAACGAAACAAATGATAATCCGAAGGCGCAAGGTCAGGGCAATATGGTGGGTGTGACAAAACATCCCAACCCAGTTCCAATAATTTTTGCCGAGTAACCAAAGATGTGTGGGGCCTTGCGTTGTCATAATGGAAAACAACACCCTTCCGATTTGATAATGCCGGCCGCTTATCTTCAATTGCATCCTTCAGTTTTTCGAGTTGTTCAACATACACATTTGAATTTATCGTTTGGTTCTGCGGCATGAGTTCAAAATACAAAATTCCTTTGTGATCCCACCAGACTGACAGCATAATCTTTTTTTTGGTGAATCTCTGCTTTTGATACTGTTTGGGCTGGTTGATCTTGCTTCACCCATGATCTCTTGCGAGTAACATTGTTATAAACTATCCACTTATCGTCGCCAGTAACTAGGTTCTTCAGAAATGGATCATTCTCATTGCGTTTCAGTAGCGAATCACAGATGCTAATCCGTTGCGTCAAATGAATTTCCTTTAACTGGTGAGGGATCCATAAATTAAGTTTCTTGACATAATCAAGGGTTCTTAATTTTTTTTCAATGCATGTATGCGACACATTGAGCTTCTATGCAATATCTCGTGTTGTGCTGTGACGATTTGAATCGATAATGGCCTTGATATGGGTTACATCCACTTCGACTGGGCGGCCAGATCGTTGTGAATTTTCAGTGAAAAATCACCGGAACGAAATCTTTCAAACCAATTTTGACACTGCCTTTCTTTTAAGGCTTCATCTCCATATACGGCACATAACTTCTTTTGTGCTTGCGATGCGTTCTTGCCTTTTCGGAAGTAATACAATAAAATGTGTCGGAAATGCACGTCCTGTTCTTTCATTTTTAAATTGGGATAAAACAAAACTAAAGAACTAAACAAAAAAATTTTTTACTAATTAACTTAGAAGCCCCTACAGTAAGAAAAAATATAGGTTAGATGCTCTGGCCACGTTAACAAAACCAAAGAAAGTATAGAGTGAATCCGTCAACAAAAACGGCAATGCCTTAGTTGCCAACCCAATACATATGAATAGACGAACCAGCTCCTGAAAATCAAAATGTGTTTGATATACTTGAGGTCACTCGGAAATTAGCGTTCTTAAACTAATTTAGTGAAGTTCAGCTGGATTCGAATATGAAATCGCAGTACTTAGTATCTATAAGATAAAATAGGTCGTATTTGATTGCGGAAAGGCAAATTAATACTATATTTCACTTAAAGGTAGTAAATTTTAATTATAACGAGACCCCGTTCAATATCAATTTTAATATGATACAGGACTCGGAGCCACACAAGGCTACCTCTAAATTACAGCTACTTCTTTCTTAGTTATTAAACAGATATACTGTGGGCACCTATAAAATTTACATTGATTTACCCAACCAAGAGAGACTATTTAACGTAGTTACTCAAATTGGCTTGCTTATAACCAAAAATAGCAAATAATGTGTCCAATGATAATTATTTCGATAAAAGTACTTTGTGAATACCATCCAATAACTTCCTTCTCATAATTTATCTCTGTTTACGATCAATCAAAGCCATATTTACTAGTGACTGTTCAGGGTTTGCTCAACATTCAACTTGAGTGCACAAAAACCAAAATCATCTCACTTTTGCAACTGAAAGGAAGAAATCCTCTGTAAAATTCATAGAAATCTTATAAAAGGCCACTTCTCAACTTTGTCAAATAAATATATTTTCACATGCCTTTATGAGGTTTCATTTAGGTAGAAGGAATGATTTCATTGAAAGTCGTTTTTGTGCAGACAAGGCTCTGTACCAAAGTCTCTTCACATGTTATTTTTAATAATATTGTATTGACGCCTTTCATGTGCTTTCGTTTACTGAGAAATGAGTGCCTGTGGCCTCTTGAAATTGTGGTGAAAACGCAGTGCACACAACAAACTATCACCACAAGAATTTAAATGCAATTTAATTTAAAGAGCCTCTATCGACTTATCTCACTGAATTCTAAAATTCCATAAAAAGGTTAAACTTGGGATCAAAGAACTTTTTGCGGCAATTTATTCACTTTTCTGACTATTTAACAGTGGGGAGATAAAATCCCTTTAAATAAAATTTAGTTGAAGGAACAATTGCTTATTTATTTATTTAGGTAATTCACTAGCCAGAAAGACGGCTAACTGTAGTTCATATATTTATTGTTGACGAAATAGTTTCTCATATAACTGATCAAAAATAATTCCTGGCAAATAATTAATTTATATCAAATGCCAGACGTTTTGATGTTATCATTAGCCCTTTAGTTGACTTCAGGCTTCACAGAGGAGAAGGAATATCAAAGTGATAAAAATTTGAGAAGGGAGGGGGGTTACAGAAGAGCGACTAAAAGACATAAATTAGTCAGACACAAAGGTAGAAAAAGGGTGAGGTGAGTACTGTGTAGTGGTCGAATATAACATGCAGTGGGGTGATAGAAGTTTGAAGTCGGAAGTCAACTGCCGGTTAATAGACTTTTTTGCCGAATGAGTATACGTGGAGGTAAGTCTATAGCACACCACCTGGCAAAGAATAGCGTATAGCATGTTCATAATTGAAGTAAATGGGATGATGGTAATCCTTAAATAGAAATCAGCATGAACTTTAGAAACAAAATTAAGACCATGAGACAGGTGCAGCTTAAAGAAGGCGGGAGTGATGGCGTACCCTGCCAAAGCAATTAGGGTTTTGTCCCACAGTTGACTAAATATTTCAGTCTTTTTCATGAAATTCGTCCTCATTGAAGACCTTTGCTACTACACAAATAGGGGAAGGGACTGTATTATTAACTGCCAAAAGCGAATAAGCTTCTAAGCAAACTAAACAATCTTGTTTGATGAGAAGAAATTTTGACAAAATCAAGATTCTTGTGAACTTGCTACGAGTCGTGTGGGCTAACATTTCAAAACCTGTTGTGGTTAAATGAAAGTGTCCTTCTCCGGGGATGTTGTAATGGAACGCATTTTAATTCCTCTCCCTATTAACGTGGGGCATAGGTTGAATTTAGATGCCTAAATGAACTTTTTGACTGATGGAGTATTTACGTCTTGATTGCGAATAGTAGGCACAAACAGTACATATTTAATGAGGCAGAAACTTTCGACCCCCCAGACAAGCAACTTTATGAAAAGTTGAAAATCTCTGATGTAATCTTTACGACCGTGCCACCGTTGAGTTTTATTCTAATCACTGCGCCATACGACAAGAACCCAATTGATCGACATATTAATAGCATTGCTTGTTACATTACACTCGGGGGAAGTAAAAACACCTTGCTCTAGATTCCTGGTCGAACTGAGACAGTAATCTAGTCTATTTAGAGTAAAACACATTGCCAAGAGCGTAATTCCGTTTGTATTGCGATATATTTGTAAACCTGGGTGTGCGATATACTTACCTCCATGTGGTGCCCCCTGGGCAACCTATTCTCAAACGGCAAAAAGTCCATAAGCTGGCATTTGATTTCTCAATTCGAACTACCATCGCCTCACAGTATGTCATATTCGACTACTTCCACAGTACTAACCTCACTTTTTTTCTACCTTTGTGTCTGTCTGCCTCTTGTACATAATTTGGAACACTCTTCTATTCCCCCCCCCCTCTTAACTTTTTCCCTTCGATGTTCCTTCCTCTCTGCAAAGCCTGAAGCCAACTAAAGGGCTAATGAAGATCATCAAAACGTCTGCCATTTGATATAAATAAGTAAAAATAAATTTATATATCTGTTAAATTGTTGGTCGGGACCGATTATTTTTATCAAGCACAGTGGTTCCGAAATAAACCCATTTCTATCAAATAAAATATAATGGAAACATCTAGTAAATAGTAATTTTATCTGCGAAACATATGCCATGATTTTATAAAAGCCCATTTTCTCTTTGAAAAAATGCATACAATTGATAATTAAATTGAAAATATCATTGACATGAGTAGTGTGTTTACTCTCAAATGCTCTTTGTCAAAATTTTAACTTTCCATATTTTATGTCAACTGTCAAAGATGTTGTTTTCATTTAGCAATTCTGAATTATCGGAAATTCCAGTACATTTTTAAATCTTGAAACAATATTTTGATGATCAGACTAATCTAATTCAGACAATCAACATTGCTGGTGACGTAGTTGCAATGCTAATTAAGATATCCGCCAATTTTTGTTGTTTTCCTTTGTTTTATGTCAACTTGGGTAAGATGAACACGGGTTTTATCGAAATGGAGTAGACTATTGATTTGCACAAGTTCCTTGGAGATTCAGAAACTGCGCGATCAAAGGCAATTCTAAATCTCTTTTTAAAAGTTGGAGTGAAAGACAATTCAATAAAGTTATATCTCAAGTATTTATAAAAAAACTTGTTCACTTATGAAAGAATATGGGGTTTGTGATAGATTCAACTTCATGTGGTGAACCATGAGCAACGTATTCTCATACGGCAAAAAAGCCTTTTAACTGGCAATTGTGTATGCGCATACGGCAAAAAAGTCTATAAACCGGCAGTTGATCTAACCCTAACACGGCAAAAAGTCTATAAACCGGCAGTTGACCTCTGACTTCAAACTACCATGACCCCACTGTATGTCATATTTCTCACTTCAAACTACCATCACCCCACTCTATGTCATATTCCACTACTTCTACAGTAATCACCTTTCGTCTAATGATAACTATCAAAATGCCCGCTATTTGATATTAATAAATAAATGAAAGAATATTTGGAATAATTATATAACTGTGAAAGTTTGTTACAATATGTGAAAATGAAATGTGAAAACTTGAGCGATGCCAATTGGTGGAGATTGCGAGTGTTGTTTGAATGGTTATTTAAGGGAGAAAGGTATGCAAAAACTCGTCATATAGTGATAAGGAATCTTTTAGAGAAATTTTAGCTTAACCAATATTTAATTCAATGTGGGGTTGATTGCATGTTCTTCATTTAAAAGGCTCCAAATGTGTTCTCAAATAAAATGAACTTTAATTTGTCCATTCCCTTAAATTTAGTATTGCATTGTCATACTATTTCTTTCCATGTCTCATTTTTTAATCCTTTTGTTTTAATTTTCAGCGTTTTAAACAAGAATAAAGTGCTCAAATATGGCTATTTATTCCAGAGTTTATTATAAACTCGGTAGAGCCAATAATTACAGGCAATATGTGCAAAGTAGATTAAAGATAATGCTATACCATCTAAGGAACTGCTGGATGCCAGTAACCGAAGAATTGATTTATTGATTACTTTCCGAAATTCAATTCGAATAATATATGCCTTAAATTGCTGTGCATTTTTATGCATGTTAATATGTTAATAAACTAAGAAAATCGTAGGTGTAACTCAATTGCATTAATGAAATTTATGAAAGTAATATAATGCCCAAGGTTTTTGTCCAAGACAAAGTAAGTAAATAAATAATTATCAGCCATTTTTAATTTTTTTGCTATTGTCAAATGATTGGCTCATTGCCTTAAGTGACCTTGGTGAAAAGATTACCTTAAGTTCTCTATTTTTTTTGAGGTGCAAATAAGATTATGTCAGTAAGATAAAATAACTCAAGGAAATGAAAATTTAAAGTAAGTAGTCACTATAGTTTCCCAAACGTCTACTCCATTATTGGTTCTTAACACGCTTCCTCTTTGCTTCACGAACACGCTTCTTGGCTTGCCACAGACGTTTCTGCAAACGAATATTGGTGAACATCCAGCCAATATCTCTTCTTAGAGTTGCCAAATCAAGAAGAACAATGGAAGTAAGAAAGATGAAAATTATAACAATCACAGTAATACCAATTTTAGTTGCTGATAGCGCTTCAACCGATGGTGGAACGTATCGGCCTGATGAAGTTATGCTCATGACCTTTTCTTTCTCTGTAATTGAAACAATGACAATTAATTAAAAGAATGCAAAGCAAATCCTTGGCAAAGCACAAAGTTAGTTTTTTTATTCTTGCCTCTAAATCACCCATCACCCGTACATTACATAACTAACATATTTTAATGTAACTAAACTTCTGTTTTATCTTTTCGTGTCGATGTGAAAAGGAATTTGATTCTATCTACTGGAGCGCCTTGGTCAAAGCTTCCAAAATGAGATCTTTAGCTATTTTAATATCAACGAAAGGCTTTACACTGTATTCCGTTTGCGTAGAAAAAGTCTCACTAATGAAATGGTAAAATTTATGTTGAAATTTTATGAGTTAATATTGGGGATATTGTTTGCTAACTTCTATCTCCAACTGATACTCACTAGTATGAAGGTGTACAGAAATTTCATTACTTTTGCTTCCGCATGGAAATCACCTGCATAATAATTCAGAAGAAATCAGAGTGGATATGCCTTTTCTAGAGCGTATTTTACTATGTGGAGGCAATTGGGATCGTTTAGATGGCCGTAAGTGGCACGTTCGACGATAAAAGGGGAGAGATTTCACTTACCGCAAGGTCACTGTGACTCAATAAGCGTTAGTCAACACTTTGGTCACTAAGAGCTCAAATACTGCGTCCACTTTCAATAATCTGATAGAGTTATTTTAATACACCTATCGTCGTTACACCCGATCATGGCCAAAACTAACTCATAACAAGTCAAGATAGGAATTTTAACACAAATACGTGACCTGATTTAGGTAACCTATATCCTGTCACATTCATGACTCTCGATTGGTACGGTGGATTGTGATCGTTGAATCAAAATTTGTCCCACCCCCCCCCCTTTATACCTTTATGTTACTTCGTCATTGCTTTTATAATCCATGCAAATCAATGATTTCGCGTATTTTGGTACTTAATTGCATTACCTACATCAATCGCCTTATTAAATGCTACTTAGACCATTATTCGCACACTACACCATTCCTGCCCTAAGTTTACGCAACTAAAGAGAACTGAAGGAGTGCCACCTCAAGAGGTTACTTTGCAACTCCACTAAACAGACAAAGACAAAGTGACGCCGTTTTTCATAGTGGTTGATCTTTACTCCGTCTTATATTCCAGATAGTGTTGAATGGAACGTGGCCAATAACTTCAGCCTCATTTTATGATTTCATTAAAAAAATAAATATTAAAGAGGATGCTAAGCAAACTTTTTTTAAAATCCCAAACCTAACTTACCTAAGCATGGATTCAATTGAGGCACCCACTTTCCAAATTTTTCGCAAATAAGGATCAGTTGTTGCGTTTTGGTAACAGTTTCATAACCTTCGCTGCAAGTGTAAGTAATTTTAGTTTTGTAGGGATACGGCGTTGCTTTCAGACTGGTCAAATGCATAGTACTTCCGTTTTCATATTTGATTTGAAATTCTTTCTCGATGTTGTATTGGGCTTTCAAGAAAGCCTCTTCATATGGACATGTCACGGCTGTGAAATGAAATTGAAAAAGTGGAAGATAAGAATTACAAGACCCAGGGAGTTTGGCCTTCTGTGAAACTCAAACTTCACAATAAAGCTTCTAGCAAATCATCTTGAAATAATGTGGAAGTGAACAAGAACTGTCAATGAGCTTTTGATGAAACCAATCCTTATTTATTTACTACTAACCGATAACTAATTTTCAAAAAGCCTCCCGGCTCTCAGCCGCCGAGGGAATGAAAAGGGGGTTGAGTGAATATTACAGAAATACCAGTACTCAAATAAAATCGAAGGAATGGCGGACCATTTTGAGCTATGACATAAGATGCATTCATGGAGCTTAATTCTGTCCTTCTTTGACTACACCCCTTTAGATAAAAAATAATTACTTAGAACACATTTTCGGCATGGCTGACTATGGATGAAGCAAATGACCGTGAAAGTGAGTTATGCAATCCAAGCTCAAAGATGCATGAAGGGTAGAAGTAATGACGGGAGAATCGAAAGCCTCTAAAGGATGAGGCGAAGCCATCATCTTGTGGGCTTGACCATAATCCTTCACCTCTAGCATTCAGAACCAGGCTGAATGTATCTCCGGATTTAGCCAATGGCCAAATAAGGCTCTAACCTTTGGCTTCATATTTGCCTATGCCTCGTTCCAATGCCGCCTTCCTATTGACATTATCTAGCTTCGTTGAGAAAGTGTAGCAACAAACAGATTAAATGCTTTTTAAACATCAGTGACAGTTGAAACTTAATCCCGGTCACTTAATTAACTCATCCATCCAATACAGCTGATTTTAAAATGGGATCCTGGAGTTGTCACAGGGTTGGCACTGTGAGCTGGAGGTAATTAGATCTCAGAAAATATCACTGCTTCATTCTAGTCTGATTCCATATTAGCCTTCATTTTCTTCTTATTTCTGTACCCTTTATTTTAATTAACATCGTGCCTACTCAATTCCCTAAGTTTACATATAAGTAACATCGAAAATGTTCATGTTCATATTTACGTTCGCATTCCAATGGCAGTGGTAAGGATGTTCCTCCATACCCAGTCCATTCTCCTTCCGTTTCACTACTAGACTTCAATCCGCACGCAATGAACTTCTCGTATGAATGATCGGGGTAGAAAAAGGCTCCTTGACACATAATTGTTACAACATTGCCAAATTGATTGAACATATTCTGCTCTGACAGGCCAAATTGGGCTTCAGTCAGCGTGCTGCGAGCGCCTGCTAGACTTGCGCGTTTTGGAACCATTGCAAGCATCTCCGTTTTATTACAACGAATAGCTAGAAGGGTGATGAAAAAATATTGAAGAACTTTTAAAATGGAAGGCTCTGAATTATCTGAAAGGTAGATAGGAAAAAAAGATAAATTTTTTAAAAATGCTTAACTGAGGTAAAACATTTTATGAATTCCCTGATTTACCGAAGGGCACAAACATGTTTATATACTTTTAAAATAGGGGTGCGTGATAGATTTACCTCCACGTGGTGCCCCCTGGGCAACGTATACTCATACGGCAAAAAAGTCTATTAACTGGCGATTGACTTCTGGCCCAGTACTCATCCTACCTTTCCTCTGCCTCCATGTCTGTCTCTTTACATCTGTAAATCACTCTTCTGTTCCCAACCCCTCGACTTTCTGTTTCTTTGATGTTCCTTCCCCCTGTGAAGCCCGAAGTCAGCTAAAGGGCTAATGACAACTATCAAAACGCCTGCCATTTGAAATAAATAAATAAACTTTTAAAATACGATAATCGCCCTTTCTATTCTTGAATTCTTGCTCAATTTATTGATTCGTTGAGTCAAAGATTCCCCTTTCAAAAGACACTGCTATAAATATTATGCTTTTTAAACTCTATTATCTGAGAAGTAACGAAAGTTGAAAGGTGTCTCGATGACATTATTGTATCTGAAATTAACTACCAAAGAGTCTTCAAAAGGAATTTGAGTCTCTTTTCAATTAATAATTAACTTTAATCGAACGCTTAACTTTGCCCAAGGTTTTAATGAAGGTGTACTTTTATCATTCAGTACATCATTTTTCATCATGTAAAGTTACAAATTTGCTTCGTACCTTTAATACCGCCTGCCAAGTAAACGCCTTGACACTTGCATTATTCGAAAAAGTTGTTAGTTAGTAACATCTTGAAGATAAGACAATTTAATGGAAATGAAAATGGAGTGTATATATTGTCTGAAAGTTCTAGATATTAGTCTTTAGAATACAAAAATGGGAGGTAACGGCTATTTTGATATATCTTCACAGTCCTCTAATTCAACAAGGGATTTAAAGGTGAATATATGTTTCGAATAAGCCAATTGCCACTGTTGTTTTTATTCATGACCTTTCATTGAGCAATTCCCCGTGCTGAAGCTCGTTCTTTCATTCGGTCAAGTAAGATATCCGATCTACCCCTAACTCTTTAGTTGCAGCAAAACCAATAGAAAGCAATATCCTCTTTCGCTTCTCACCTTGGTAGTTCCACCTAACAAATTATGGAAAGAGCTCTTTTATAATTCGAGGAATCCAAGTGATTTTTCTAAGCTCTTTGTTGTTTAGCTAAATTCATTAATAAATTAATGTTATTCTGCTACCACCAGTTAGTGCAGGTGGGTGTGGGGGGGGGG